>PVKP010010695.1:0-63925 GCA_004027715.1 Plecturocebus donacophilus | reverse complement strand
TATATATATATATATATATATATATATATATACATATAAATTAATTTTATTTTTAGATGAAATATGATAAAGCATGTCATTGTAATATCAGGTGTGGAATACACTGTGTGTATCATATTTTAGGAAATGGGTATAGCTCCTAAGAATAATAGAAATAAATAAAATAATACAATGAGTAATAAAATAACAAAATCACACCCTAAAGATGCTTCCTCATATGCTGTATGCATTCCTCTGAATGTTTTCTAATTTGTCATTTATAAATTTAGAAAAAGTGTATCTCTAAATTTTGATTAAATTAAATAGGAAAACTTTTAGAAAAAATGTTCAACAAATTGTTCTTTGCTAAAACACTCATATATTCAAACCTATTTGAATAAAATTTATGCAATGATGTAAAATGTCACAATTTAGACTTTCAAAATGTCTGTTTACATAGAGGTGTTATAAAATTTGGAGGCGTATATTATTTTTAAGGTTTCAATAACTATTAATAATTTAGGTTTTTCATTAAAAATATATTAGTACCAGTCAAAAAAGTAGAAAAGATTTCTCTCAATCACAAATGTGCCCTATAAAATATACATAACTTCTGTTCATTAAAAACATCAACATGTCTTCTCCATGAAAAAGGGTAATCAATCATTTTTCCAGGCTTTATCTTTGTAAATTTTCCCAAATGAGTTTAGTGAATTGAAGAACAATGAGTTATGTATTTACAGGCAATTCGAATCAACAAAATCTGTGTTGCTAAATAGCCCTCAATGAAAATAGTTGCAACACAAGATACCAGAAGTTGTATCGCCTTTGGTACCTCTAGTCATTAACCTTTGGTTGTTAGAGACAAATCAACATGATAGACGTGGTCTTTTTGACATGAGGCTAGAGAATTCTGAAGACACAAATGTCATTATTAAATCATGCTTCAAGATAAGCACAGAAGAAGTAAATATTAATGGGCCTTTTGTGGCTCAGAAATTAACTTACTGTCAGACATTCCCTTCTTAGGAAAAAGGGAGGTATACAGAAATTTCAAAAATCAACACCATAGGCAATTGCTTCTGAATTACAATTAAATGGCATTACTATCGAACATTCCAGTGTTAATTCCAGAGAGATTTGGAGCCACTGTACTATTTATGTGTGAAATGAGAAGTCTTTGCTTAATTTCTGTCTGGGCCTATGTTTCTCCCAGGAAGCAATGTGGATAAGCACTTTGGACTTTTGAGCTTGCTCTTTGGCTCCTTTGAGACTGCCTCATACAAGCCTTTGTGTCAATTCCTTCTACATCAAATGCAGAATTCTGCTGTTTTGTTCCTTTTCATTATAAATCCCTTTGAAAATCTAAAGAAAGTTTTTCTTCTTTCCCTAGACAAATCAAAATATGCACACACCTTTGAGCAGGTTGTCTCACTGGGTTTGCCAGCAATCCACAAATTTCATCCATGTATCCTTAGAGAAATCCTGGAGTTAGTGGCTACAACTGGTTTTAAACCTGTGCTAATAGTTGGTCCAAAAGTTTACTGCTAGACCCAGGGATGTTTGAGATGTTCCTGAATTTTCATGCTTGTACAATTGATGTACAGAATAGAGTGAGCTGAATGAAAAGTAGAATGATCACCATGTTTTTCTGTTTTTTTTTTAGAATTGTTCCATGGAGTACTCCTGATCAAAGAGTTGTGGCTGCACTGTTAGTATGGTCTTGGCTCATGGGCCTACAGGGGCTCCATGATGAGCCTGGAATACAAAGAAGTCAGCAATGGAGAGGTGGCTTTCCTGAGCTGAAGTGGTCTACACCTGCTTCAGATTCAACTCTTTTTGGAAAATAAAACCAGGAGAGTGCAGGGCTGCAGAGGCTGTGTTTGACAAAGGTGGGACCTTGCAATACAACTCATTTCCTCTGGGTTATTTTGCCTTCTTTATATATTCTAAGCTAACTCAGCTAGTTAAGGAACATATGTCCTACACAAATCTTCTGGTCAATTCCAAATAATGTACGTCCAACTAGTATTGATTTCATGGCACTGTAGTTACAAGAACATACACTCTCTAATATGTCTCTTTTGACGTTTTCCAGTTGTACTTTGAAACGTTTTTATTTTTTCAAGTACATGCTAATAGCATATTTCCTAATATTTCTAACATAAATAAGATTGCCTTGCAGAGTTGTATTGGGGAAGCATCTATTAGTTCCAAGACTCACATTCCATCTTAATGGAATCCGTTTCTGCCAGAAGCACGTTGCAATACTGAAAAGTGTCAAGGTTGGTTGAAGGCAGAATAAATCTGATTTTCTTTTTCTAGAATTTGAGCTCCAATACAAAAGGGGTATTTTCTGGAAGTGAGAAATGGAATGGACTAGTCTTCATAGGTAGAAAGGCCATAGCAGCCATTATAGATATATGGCAGGCTATAGTTAGAATTGTGAACCACAAATAGCAGACAGAGGCTGAGTGAAGAGCAGATAATTAAGTGGGAGTACGGGAAGAAATGGTAATTTCAGTAGATAAATGTCATGAATCCCATAACTCTGAGAGGTGCAGAGTAAAGGTGAGAGCACAGATGAGTGCCTAGCTGTTTCCCAGAGGTCTCTTTCCTTTCTTGCAGCTTCCTAGTTTCCTTCTTTGGATACTCGGACTATAAAGCATCTTTTCTGAGTCTATCTCTATTTCATGCATTTGAAAACAAATCATAGAAGTAAAAGAGTCCTTTTATTAAAAATCTTTTGTTTTGTGTTGACTTTCTTTAAAACTCATACTGAGAAGCCTGTGTGGATTAACATGGTAGCTAAGGGAAATAATTTTAATAAGACATCATTTATTGAAAATTTTTTTAGAAGAATAAATGCCACCCTAATCAACACTGTGGTATAATAATAGTTATAAATCTTTATTTTTGAGTTAATAAATACACATATCATCTGGTTTTTAGTTTCTTTGCTTCCTGTTGAATTATTGGTTTTATTTAATAAGCATATATTATAGAATGTTTTGCTTGATGTTATTTATTTTGTTTTATGTTATAATTATTTGGTTGTCTGCTTTTCTAAATTGACAGTATATTTCTCATGGCTGAGATTATCTCATTTATTTTGGTGTATAGGGAACTAGATCAGGGTGTTGAAATAGAAGGTGCTTATTCCATATTTATTGAAACAATAAATTAGTTGTCCTATTTATAAATTCACAAATTCATTTTACATATTCTCTTATTTTAGTAGTTTCATTTCAATGCCTTTTTTATGTGAAAGAAAAAGTAAGTAGATTATCATCCATAAGATACATGAGTGTGAAGAGATGAAATGGGGAAGAAAATACATTGCCAGGAAATTGCTTTTGCTGGCAACCAATAAGAAACTTTGGCACTTACACTTACATTTTATTCTCCACAGGAGAATATATGTTTATTCCTTGTCTTCCTCCACATAATTCAGCAAACAATGGAATTTGTGTCAATCATTTCTTAATTGGAGACATTTTTGAAGTAGCTTCTGTGTTAACAGTCTTATAAATCAAGAATACCTCCAGCTTAACTATTTTATATGTATACCCTAAAAAGAAATGTGGAAAACACAACTTTAAAAAAGAATCATGATTAATGTTAACAGGTAAACATGAAGGCTGCATAATGTCAATCTTTTACTACTGCAAAAGTTGAAGGAAATCAAAGAAAATAAGATCTTTTCAATTGTTGACCTGTAAAAAATACTTTGAGAAGAGGCGATTGTGTTGATTCTTACATGTCAACAATTAATTGTGTAACTAATAAAACAAAAATTGAGTTCACAAAAATGAGTTGTAATAGAAATATAATTATCAATGTCATACTTTATTGTTTGTTGGTTTATATTATATTCATTCTATTTGATTTGATTGTTTCTATTCTATTCTATTCCACCATTATTATTATCCTCTATCTTAATAAACTTGACTCATGCTGTGTCTCAAAAGCCAAGAAGGCTAGAACAACAACAACATAAATTCACAAAAACCAGGTAAGTATATCACTGAAATTAAGGACCAATGTATATCAAAATCCAGTATAATTATTTTACAATCAGAATAGAAAGTGACTATGTGTACAAGAATTGTGTGACACTTACTTAATCTTCAGATATTTGACTCTTCAGTTACTCTCACAGAATGTACTCCTACATAATGTGAAGACCAGACCAATGGCTTTATATTCTTAATACTTAATCTGTTCTCTGTGTCTCTTATTGTTTTTTTTCCCCAGGAGGAAAGCCAATGCTTAATAAAAGCTTGTTTAAGTCTGTGTAACCAGCTTTGGGAGAAGAAAAAGCAATTATGTGTAGCATTTGCCAATATCCACAGTGTAAATATTCTCACTGTTATGGGTCAAATTGTATTTCCTCTCAAAGATATGTTGGAGTCCACTCCCCTAGTACCTCAGAATGTGAACGTATTTGGAGACGGTGTCTTTAGGGCAATAATCAAGTAAAATGAGGTCATTTGAATAGGTCTTAATTCAATATGGATGCTGTCCTTATTGAAAAAAAAATTTGGGTACAGAGATAGGTATGTACAAAGGGAAATACCATGTAAAGTTTGGAATTATGATGCCGCAAAAAAAGGAATTACAGGACGCTAGGAATGAGGAACAGAACTAATCCTTTCCTAGAAGCTTCAGTGGAGGGTGGCCCTGATAGCACCATCATCTCAGACTTCCAGACTCCAGAACTGTGAGATCATCAATTTCTGTTGTTTACATCAATGTGTGTTACTTTGTGACATCAGCCTTAGGACATAAATGTATTCACTATCATTGATTTCAAGCTGATTTCAAGTTGATTTCAATGACATCAACTGACTAGCAAAATTCCTGATCATTTAAATATTGTCTCTCACAAGCCATTACAAGTCAGCTCTAGCAGTTTCAGACCATTACGATTTGTTAATTGTAATTTTTTCTTTGTTTTAGCCAATTTCATGGTTATTGTTTCAAGATTTTCATCAAAAAATGATATCACAATAAGAAATTTTAAAAAGCCTTGGGTGAAAAAGTAAGAGCAATCTTTCTGAAGAAGGTGAGATGAGTAGAAATTAAATGATTTGTTTTGTTTGTTAGATGTCAAAAGAGGAGACAGAAAAAGAACTGTTACATAATAGCTATCAAACTAAAGAAAACAGCAATCTAAAATAAATGTAAACCTTTTATTGGTACATACTAATTAAACATATTTGTGGAGTACATGTTTTTAAAAATTAAAAATTTACAAGCACATTATTCAGGAAATCATACCTCTATTTATTACTTTGCTTTGATCCTATCCCCCACCTTTCAGTTTTCTAAACTTACCTATTTAAGTTTGTATTGTTTTCACTTTTATCTTTCTTGGTAACTATCCTTTTATACATCTCATTTATGTATAGGGACATAAACACATGTCATATGTGAATATATAACATTTATAAATGCTATTATACTGAGGGACTGTGTTAAGGAACAAAACTCTTTCCAGGTCCAGGAGGGACGTGGTTTCAAAGGCAAGGTTTCTCAGTGCCACACCTCCATCCACACCCCCATCTGGGAATGCAAAGTTCTTTGTCTAGGTTTCCCCCAGGAAGGCTAGGTAGAGGAATCCCAGTGGGCTTCTTTGTCCTTAAAGCTGGCAAAAAGCGCTGGGAGAAGGGGGCTCTGTTGCAGACCAAATAGCCAATCCGGTAACAGAGTCAAAGATGGATCACTCCAGAGTAAGTTTGAAAGAACTCCTCTCATTGGATGAGAACATGAATGGGGCAGGAATTTCAGGGTTAATATTCTTCTCAGGATTCCCCTCCCACAATAGTGTGGGAGCTCCCTCTCTCACCACCCCCGCCCACCCTGCTCCCTGCCTAATAAATCACTTTTTCTGTAAAACTCTTAGGGTCCATGATTTTTTTCCAAAGGTAAGCTCACTGCACCTCTGGGGCCCCTTTCCCCAATCTTCAGGGTAAGAGAGGCCAAGGACCTGAGATCAGGAATTGGAAGCATCTTTGGAATGCCCAGTTCCCTCCCCTGGCTACAATACCTGCTATTTTTTAATCATCAACATCTATGTTTTTGATTATTAAAATCCCCATTTCTGTGATCAACATTAACAACCTGTGTGTATGTGTGATATCATGTATGTATTTGTTAATATATATATTAATCGCACCAGCATTAAAATCAAATACTATAATTTGTTCACAAATTACTATAATTATGTAACAGATAAAGAGAGGAGATATTGTGAAGATAAGTAAATTTTTGAAGACCAATTGTATAACCAGTGTCTAGCACCTGCATTCTAGATAAGCACAGAATGTTGAATCCCATTTTCACTATAACCTGATAGATTTATTTCTTTGAATCTGATTCCCAGGCATGAGATTACTGAGTTTAACAATTGGAGTATTCATAATTTAATTAAATACTGACAGATGGCTTTCCAAAATTATTTAGATTTATCATAAAGAGATTTTCTTCCTCCTTTTTCCTTATCTCTTCAAGAACTTAGTATTTTTTTCATTTTTGCCATTTTGATAGGTAATAAAGTGTATTTTATGTTTTCATTAATTTGCATTTTTCAGATTTAGGAACATGAGTAATTTACTCTTATCATTAGATGTTTGATTTATTTTATTCTAAATTTCCTATGCTATCACCCATTTTTCATTTAGCTTGAATATCTAAATGATTCTATTAAGATAGAATCCATCTTCATATACCTAATAAATATATTTTTCAATTTATTGTATTCTTTCCATTTACTGTAGATAACTCTAAATGTACATTAAACATGCAATCAAAAGTTTATTTCAATTTTGATGCATCAAATTTGTTTATCAATTAAAATCATCACATCCATAATTCAGAATAAGTAAAGAAATATTACTAATAATTTTGAAGTTACCTGTTTCCCATTACCTGGTTGCATTTACCTACCCTCATTAATAAGTCCTATCTTGTATTCTCTATTAATCAGAGCTTTATTTTCTTTAAATTCACTAAATATGCATGTATTCTTAAACTTTTTGTTTAATTTTAAAAGTTGTAAAAATTTATATGTGTAAGTTTGCATATTTCCTTGGTTAACTACTGTTTTCCACTTAACATATGATATGTTATTATGCTCAGGATTTTATGAATATTTATAATTTATTTACCTATTCAAATGGCAAAGGACAGTGTTATTGGTTAAAGTGCCTAGTTCTTATCCATAATATTGCTATGAATATTCTAATACTTTGCTCCTGTGCACAATGTATGTCTTCAATTTCGCTAAAGACAAAATTGTCTTCAAGAGTTGTTATTTTTCCCCTTCTGTGAAATTCCTATCTTTTGTCAGCTGATACATTTATTTAGTCATATGTTTTGGTTTTTTTTAAATGTACTTTAGATTCTGGGGTACATGTGCAGATCACGCAAGATTGTTGCATAGGTACATTCATGGCAAGGTGGTTTGTTGCCACCATCCCCCATCACCTATACCTGACATTTCTTTTTTTGCGTCTATGTTCATCATGGAAATTAGCCTGAAGTTTTCTATTTTTGTTGAGTCTCAGCCAGGTTTTGGTATCAGGATGATGTTGGTTTCATAAAATGAGTTGGGGAGGATTCCCTCTTTTTGTATTGTTTGGAATAGTTTCAG
This sequence comes from Plecturocebus donacophilus, assembly GCA_004027715.1. Taxonomy (NCBI): domain Eukaryota; kingdom Metazoa; phylum Chordata; class Mammalia; order Primates; family Pitheciidae; genus Plecturocebus; species Plecturocebus donacophilus. Next base: position 56,289 of record PVKP010010695.1, on the reverse strand, counting down.
AATGATTAGTACCAGCTCCTCTTTGTACATCTGGTAGAATTCCGCTGTGAACCCGTCTGGACCTGGCCTTTTTTTGGTGGGTAGGCTGTTAATTGCTGCGTCAACTTCAGCCCTTGTTATTGATCTATTCAGGGTTTCAACTTCTTCCTGGTTTAGTTTTGGTAGGGTGCAAGTGTCCATGAATTTATCCCTTACTTCCAGGTTTACTGGTTTATGTGCATAGAGTTGTTTGTAGTAATCTCTGATGGTAGTTTGTATTTCTGTGGAATTGATGGTGATATACCCTTTATCATTTTTTTATGGCATCTATTTGATTCTTCTCTCTTTTCTTTTTTGTTAATCTGGCTAGTGGTCTATTTTGTCGATCTTTTTGAAAAACTAGCTTATAGATTTATTGATTTTTTTAAGGTTTTTTTTTTTCTGTCTCTATTTCCTTCATTTTTGCTCTGATCTTAGTTATTTCTTGTCTTCTGCTAGCTTTTGAGTTTTTTTGATCTTGCTCCTCTAGCTCTTTCAATTTTGATGATAGGGTGTTGATTTAAGTTCTTTCCTTGTTTCTCATGTGGGTATTTATTGCTATAAATTTCCCTCTAGACACTGCTTTAAATGTGTCCCAGAGATTCTGGTACAATGTGTCATCATTCTCGTTGGTTTCAAAGAACATCTTCATTTCTACCTTCATTTCATTGTTTATCCAGTCAATATTCAGGAGCCAGTTGTTCAGTTTCCATGAATTTGTGTGGTTTTGAGTTAGTTTCTTAATCCTAAGATCTAATTTGATTGCACTGTGGTCTGAGAGACTGTTTATTATGATTTCCATTTTTTTGCATTTGCTGAGGGGTGATTTACTTCCAATTATGTGGTCAATTTTAGAGTAAGTGCAATGTGGTGTTGAGAATAATGTATATTCTGTGGATTTGGGGTGGAGAGTTCTGTAGATGTCTATTAGTTCCGCTTGTTCCAGTTCTGCATTCAAGTCTTGTATACCCTTGTTGATTTTCTGTCTCATTGATCTATCTAATGTTTACAGTGGAGTGTTAAAGTCTCCCATTATTATTGTGTGGGAGTCTAAGTCTCTTTGTAGCTCATTAAGAACTTGCTTTATGTATCTGGGCACTCCTGTATTGGGTGCATATATATTTAGGATAGTTAGCTCTTCTTGTTGTATTGATACTTTCACCATTATGTAGTGTCCTTCTTTGTCTCTTCTGATCTTTGTTTAAAGCCAATTTTATCAGAGACTAAAATTGCAACACCTGCTTTTTTTTTAATCTCCATTTGCTTGGTAGATCCTCTTTCATCCCTTTATTTGAGTCTATGTGTGTCTTTGCATGTGAGATTGCTCTCCTGAATACAGCACACCAGTGGGTTTTGACTTTCTACCCAGTTTGCCAGTCTGTGTCTTGACTGGGGCATTTAGGTCGTTTATATTTAACATTAATATTGTTATGTGTGAATTTGATCCTGCCATTTTGTTACTGGTTGTTTGTTTTGCCCATTGGTCAATGCTGTTTCCACATTGGTCTTTACCATTTGGTTTGTTTTTGTAGTGGCTGGTACTGGATATTTTTTTCTGTGTTTAGTGCTTTCTTCAGGAGCTCTTGTAGGGCAGGTCTGGTGGCTACAAAATATCTCAGTAATTGCTTGTCTGTAAATGATTTTATTTCTCTTTCACTTATAAAGCTTAGTTTGGCTGGATATGAGATTCTGGGTTGAAAGTTCTTTTCTTTAAGGATGTTGAATGTTGGCCCCCACTCTCTTCTGGCTTGTAGGGTTTCTGCAGAGAGATCTGCTGTGAGTCTGATGAGCTTCCCTTTGTGGGTGACCTGAACTTTTTCTCTGGCTGCGCTTAGCATTTTTTCCTTCATTTCAACCCTGATGAATCTGACGATTATGTGCCTTGGGCACATAATCTATCTTGCTCTTCTTGAGGATTATCTCTGTGGTCTTCTTTGTATTTCCTGTATTTGAATGTTGGCCTGATTTGCTAGATTGGGGAAGTTCTCCTGGATAATATTTTGAAGAGTGTTTTCCACCTTGGGTTCATTTTCCCCATCCTCTTTAGGTACAGTGATCAAGTGTAGATTAGGTCTTTTCACATACTCCCACATTTCTTGGAGGCTTTGTTCATTTATTTTCACTCTTTTTTCTCTTTTCTTGTCTTCTCTTTTTATTTCGTTGAGTTGATCTTTGATCTCTGATATCCTTTCTTCTGCTTGATCAATTCAGCTATTGAAACTTGTCTATGCTTCACAAAGTTCTCATGCTGTGTTTTTCAGCTCCATCAAGTTGTTTATGTTCTTCTCTAGGCTGGTTATGCTAGTTAGCATTTCATCTAATCTTTTTTCAACATTCTTAGTTTCTTTGCTTTGGGTTAGCACATGTTCTTTTAGCTCAGAGACGTTTGTTATTACCCATCTTCTGAAGCCTGCTTCTGTCAACTCGTCAAAATCGTTTTCTGACCTGTTTTCTTGCCATGCTGGTGAGTAGTTGTGATCTCTCTGGGGAGGAGAGGTATTCTGAGCTTTGCTGTTTTTGTACTTTTTGCGCTGTTTTGTTCCCATCTTCTCTGAGTGGATGTCCTTTTTGTTAAAGCTGGGGTTATTTCTACTGTATGAGGCTTTTAAAAATAAATAAATAAATGCAGGTGTCAGTGTGCCACTTGAGACAGCCTGTCTGTAGTCTGCCTGTGGAGGCCCTGCTGGGCTGAATGGGTCTCGCCAGGTTGATGTTTAGTCTTTGTCTGGTTTCCATACTGCTGGGGTGAGCCCCGCCTTCCCAATGGCAGGCTCTTTCCCTCTGCCAAGCCCTCTGTTCCCGGGTGGAGGATGTGTTAACTGCTAAACTCCCAGGAGAGGGACTCCGGTTGCTGGATCTTGTCGGGGAGGGGCAAGTCTGATCCCATCCCCCTCTCCGCTTTCAACTCTCCCTTCTGTGGGATGAGCAGTTCCTTTTTGCAATCTTTCTCAGTATTTTCGTCCAAAATCTCTGCCCTAATCTGCACTAACAAGGCACCGGTCTGGCTGGGGTCTGTGATTCTGGGTGATTCTCAGGCAATCCAGGTGTTCTCAGCAAGACAGTGTTTTCCTGGTCTGTGTGCTGCTGAAAATTGAATTGCTGTATCTGATTCAGAGAACTGAAGAGATGATGCCACCCGCTGACCCTCCGTGCCTGATACACTTTCCAGGTGGGACAGTGCCCCGCCTTGCCTCGGCTGGATGCCTTTGGGCTGCTTTCACTGTCTTTTTTGGGGGCTAATCCCACTGTTCAACCACTCCCTTTAAAACAAAACCGGTACCTGGCTTAGAGACATGGATGTCACTCTGGTTCTGTCTTACTCGGTGGTAGCTGCACTCCAGAGAAGCTTCCTTTCGGCCATCTTCCCCACTTCCTAATCCATAGGTTATTTTTTTATTGATTATAATCTACAATAGCTTTTCTTTTTGAATTTTGTTTTTTTGAGATAAAGTGTCTTGCTATGTTGTCCAGGCTCATCTAAAACCTCTAGGCTCAAATGATCTTCCCACCTCAGCCCCCAAGCATCTGGGACTACAAGTTTGTGTCACCACACCAAGCTCAATTTTTTATTTTAAAAATTATATTAAATGCTCAAAATCTAATTTCTTGTATTTATATAGATTCATTTAGACTATTTCCCAGATATTAATTATATTTAATTTAAAATTTTTTTCACTTTATTTTCTTGGGTGCTACATCTTCTCTCTATTCAGTTTAAAGCAACTCCTTTAGGTATTAGTTTTAATGAACTCTATTAATTGGTCATGCCTTTTTTGGATTTGCTAAGAGCTCTGGTCTCTCTCCTATTTAGAGCTGACTGACTGTAAGTAGCTTTCTCTGTTGACTTCTAAGGAGAGTAGGTAATGTACCAACTCTATATGGTGGGGCCACTTCACATCATTCTGGATCATATTTTAATCACTACAGTCCCAGTACTAAAACCTGACAAATGCTCTTTCTGTTTTATTTTTTAAATGCTTTTTTTGGCCAACCATTCTTTAAAATGTAACAGAAATCTCAATTTCTTCATAAAGCTATTCCTAATTAAAGCAGCTAGCCTAAATCTCTCTCCCCAAACACATCCAAAGTACATGGCTTCTGCCAGCTTTTATACCATGCAGCCTTATATTATTATTAGTGTTTCTCCTCTCAATGCCTCATTTTGCCATTTATTAAAAGTTCCTCCAACACCTAAAATCATTTCACAAAAGTTCTCATTTCAGTTATTTTGTTATCGGTGTCAATGGAGGTGATTTAACATCACCACTTTTCCCTGTTTAAAGCTTTGTATCACCTCCACAGGTAAATAGAAAATATTGGTAGTTCAATTGTGATCAAATTTCAACTCATTTTTAACTGATATTGTGTGTTGTTCCTTATAAAAAACAGAAAAACATTATACCACTTATGTCATTTTTATTTAGCTAGAAAAGTTATATTTTGAAGAATGTTACAAGTATCTTCCATGTCCTTGCATTTTATGAAATATTTAATTTCCTTCCAGCTATTAAGATGCATTATCAAGATAAGAACATAATCAATTCTAATTTTCAATTTAGAAACTATTCACCATTAAGAATAAAATGTATCCAAATGATAAGAATAAATGTGAAAAATGGTTGTTTGGAAATGTACATATCCATTTATCTTTCCTTGATCAATTTGTAAAGTTATCTTATGCAGCTAGGAAATTAAGATGTTCTCTGAAGTATCTTTCAAATGTAGACAAATTTGCTTTTTAACTAGCACAATGGCTTAATTCAATTATGCTATTCATATATACTGAATTAATTGTAATTCAATATAACTCAACTAAAATATATTCAATGTTAAGTTATAACCGAAAATATAACCTAAATGAGAAGTGATTTCAGAATTTCTTTTAGATTCTCTTTAGATTCTCAAAAATAATCTAAATGAGAAGTGATTTCAAAAATACATTTTTATTTTTAGGAAAGATTTTTTTTTTCAAATTACTATCCTGAATGTAAAAATTAGAAGGCAGAAATGTGGGTTTAATGATATCTTGAGACATTGTATATTTTATATTCTTTTAATTTGCTTTTAATTATGTTAAGAAACAAATAAGTTCACCAATAAACATGAACTCTAGATTGTAGTAGAGCTAATCATAAACTCATCTAAAAATTACTAGGAAGGAATATATTAGAACAAAATAATAATAAAAATAATAATAAACAAATCAGAAAAGTTTTGACCTCATAGCTTTCCACATTATTAAGTCTGTCTTACATAGAAAAGCCCTGGTGTCTCTTGTTGCATACATGGTTGACTGACTTCTTTTTTATCTTCAAGTAGATGTGCTTTTTGATGATAAATAACCTGAAGCTTTGCAAGAAGTAATAAACTGACTTTTCTTCAGTCTCACTTCATTGCCCTCATTTCCTTTTGGTTGGCCTTAAGATGAGGAGCTTAGACTTGGATAGAAAATGTTTTCATTTTATTATATTAAGTTTCTCTTATCTTTAATTTCAAGAACTGATGTAATTTTTTTAAAGTATCTTACCTTTGTCTGCTAGAGATGTTAGATAGTGAAAGTGCTCCATTCACAGTTAAGAACTTTATTTCTTTGCCTTGCAGTCTTCAGGCATTATAAATCTACCTATTTCTTTACCATTACAGTAGGCAGTCTCTCTAGCCCTATGTTTTGATTTCCTTACATTTTTCACTAATTCTTGGAAAGACCTCTGCTAGTTCCTATTATTTATGCTTTCATACAGACTGGGAAAAAATATGTTCTCTTTATTATTATGAGAAGAAAGGAATTGCCTCTTTGGATAGACTGCAAAGGATATTCCTTCTTGGCTTGTCATAATACAGGGGCTTACTAAACTATGCCTACTAAACTGTGCCTATGCTGGAATTTCCCCTAAATTTACCACCTTGGCTAGGGGCTAATTACATACAAAATGGCCTAGTCTTCCCAGTATTACTTATTTTATACTGTAGCTTTGAAAAGAAAAATCTTTCTGTATGCTGATTTTAAACTGGCTAGTCTATAGCTGGGGAGTGCTGGAGTTAATAATTGAGTGCCAAGTTCTCAGACTAATATCCACCTCATATTATTTCACTAAATAATTCAGAGTGATTACCTTAGGATCTTAAACATTGCCCTTCCCACTCATATACTTCCTTACAAAATAGACTAAGATACTTTGAGTTTAGGAAGATTGTGACTTCTTGATTTTAGGAGACAAATTTTATTGATTCTACCATGCTCATCAGACAGTTGTGCAGCTGCTAAGGTAGCAGGTAAGAATCTCTGCCATCTAAAATGAGATTGCTACTTCAGAAAGCATCCTGGATATAGCGTTCCTTCAAATTCTCAACCAACTCTAGGGGAATTATAATAATACACAAAAAAAGGAGAAGACATATTGCTATCTACAGCTGGAAAGTGACCAGAAATAATCATTATTCCCTAAATTAAAGGGAGATGTAAATGTCTTCATTTCTCCCATCTTTATTTCACCAGACATTTAGAAAGCATTTTGCAGGAAATCATATATTTGATTATTTGGTCAAATGGTAGCCAGAGCAGGAGATGGGGCCAAGGGGTTTATTTCCAGTCTGTGCCTGAGGTTGCTTACAACTGACTAAGGCTCATCCTAAGTTCAGATTTGTTTCCACGCCATGACTCTCTGCTGCCATGTAAAAATTTCCTTTCCTTTCCTTCTCAGTACCAGGGGATCTGACATCTACTGTCCTATAAATAGTGCCTGATTTGCTATAGTACCCAGTAATCCTCTGAGAGACTTTGTATATAGACATGAATAAGTCTGTTATCCACATTCTTGGAAAGATCAGGATATGTTGAATCAAAATATTATAATATTCATTTGAATATTAGTATATCTAAATATAACATACTTTTACCTTTCTATTACTAAATAAAGGAAATGGGAATCAAATATTGGAGTGAAGAGAAGGAACCCTTTTCTAAGGGCAATGAGAAAATGACTTTTTATTCATGCCTTTGTATGATCTTCTCTTCTTCAACAGTGTTGTTAGGTGATGCTTTAGCTTATAATGATACAAAACATAATTTGATATTTAAAGAATGTATTTTTCAAACTTAAGAGCAAAGTGAGGACTAGTGTTTGTAGCAATGCATAAAATATTGGCTAGGATTACATATAATATTAATATATTTGATAATTTGTCACCTGACATTGTTTATGAATATTGGGGAACTTTGAAGAACTTTTGAGATGTATACTTTTTAGATATAATAACTTTAATATGTACTCTCACACTGAACTTAAAGGTATGTTAGTCGTTTACAGCTGCTTGAATTGTGTACTCATACCAAGTTCAAATGTATTCTAAATGATTTCAACCTAAATATGATGTGGTAAGTGGCTCTGAGATCTGAGATCAACTAAAACTTTACCGTCCTAAGTCTGACAGTAGGTATATTTTATATCTTGGCTGTAAGGAAAATACACTTTTTTAGTTGTATGGAAGAGATAGCCAACATTCTGAAATTTTACTCCAAGTTCCCAAGCTACACTTTTAAAATATATTTTCTGACATTTCTCACTTCTTTCTAAATATATACTGTACATGATTTCTAGAGTCAGGTATTATAGGCAACAAGATTGTTACTCTTTCCATATGCATGATGTATGCTCCAATATTAAAAATCTTTAATATTTCTTATGTCAATATTTTTTAAGAAATAAAATTCTTATTGAGAGAAAAATGTCATTGACAATAAGTTTTCCTTTATGTGGGTTCAGTATTTTCAATATACTTCCTTGTCAATTATAAAATATACTTCAGAATATTTTTTATATTGATTCACTCTTTATATATTTATTTGTTCACTTACTCAAATTCTACTATTTAGAATTATTACATTCTCATGGAACTCTATCTTTCCTATGCCGAAAGGAGTAGGAGCAGAAAAGTCTACATAAAATAAATGTTCACATTTGTTGTTTTTTTGTTTTTCATGGGAATAAGTGATCCTACCCTAGGCTAAGAGCTGGTCTGTGCATTGTGCTTGTCCCCTTTGTAGTCTAACGCTGTTCTACCTGGTCATTTATTTTGGAGTGACTCCAGGCCTTTTATCTTTTTTTTTCTGTGTATTATTCATTTCTCTTTAGTCTTAGTTGTGTTCTCCAAAGCAGATCTTTAGACAAAGATTCCAATGAAAGTATTTTGGGGGTCATCCCAATAAACATCAAATAAAGGTAGAGGATTGCTGTTGTGAAAAGTGAAGCCAATAGCAATGTGTTATCAAGGAAATTACTGGTGCTTAATCCTGCACACACAATAGTAATAGGCAATTTAAAATATATACAATATGGTTTGGATCTGTGTTCCCACCCAAATCTCAAGTTGAAATGTATTCCTTAATGTTGGAGATGGGGCTTGGTAGGTGGTAATTGGATTAAGGGGGTGAATTTCCCCCTTTGGTGCTGTTTTCGTGATAGGGTTCTCATTGAGATCAGGTTGTTTAAATGTGTGTATTACCACCCCCTCTCTGTTTCTCCTTCTCTTCCTTCTCTGGCCATGTATGACATACTTGTTTCCTCTTTGCCTTCCATCATGATTGTACATTTCCTGAGGTCTCCCTAGAAGCAGAAGCCGCTATTCTTCCTGTATAGCCTGCAGAACCATGAGCCAATTAAACCTCTTTTCTCCATAAATTATCCATTCTAATATATTTCTTTATAGCAGTGTGAGACTGGCTTAATACATGTACCTTGGAGTTTTTCCAACCAATGGGTAAGGATGGTAGGGCCATCAGTTTTAGATTGAGGGATGTCCCCAAAAATGTTCTAGATTTTCTGACCTGCTGTGTGCATTGCTAAAGCAGATTTCTGATACCAAAGCAAAGCTGCAGTTAAAGAAATGCACATAATAGCACTTGGAAGTCAGCACAATGAATGCTAAGAGCCAGAGTTATGGGAGTAGGATACAACCTGCACTGGCTACATATGCCTTTTACTAATGAAACATGTATTTGCTATGCATATGTTATTTCAGAAAGAAGAAAAATTAATTGCAGACAAAAATAATATAACAAAACTATTAAATGTATCTTAAGGTTTTTTTATATTTTTTAAAATTATCTGTGGGTTGAGATTTTTAAACCACTGTTATTTATTTGAAGACTTTATAGTAAATTTTGTTGTATATTAACATATGTAATTGACTAACTGATCATTGCTAGTTGGATAACAAAACGTAGACTGGAAGTCTTGGAGACAATTTTATGATATGTGAAATAGTCTAGTCTTTGTTTTCTTTTTAATCAAGATTATTTCTCTGCTATATCTTTATGATAAGATTTGTTTGCATTCACTCTGCTCTAGCCTATTTATTTTCAAACCACTCCCATTAATTGATCAAACATTTCACATGATTTCATTATTCAGTATAAAGATTATATCATATGGACAGCATGACAGACAATTCAGGAAAGAAAAATAATGAGTTGCAAAATATATTGTATATCCTATGAAAGCTTCTAATCATGGTAGTTGAAATTGAAAGACAAATACATAGGTTTTTCATCTGACTGAAAGTACAAACAAAACCAGACAATGTGTACATTGTATAAAATGACTATGTTTGGCCAAAAAACTAATAGTGATTTACATATAAATTTATATTACTTAAATGTCACAAAATAGAATTCCCACGTGTATTTATTTTTTCTAAGATTATTCTAATTATTTAGTTCATGGAGTATATTAGTTAAAATATTTTGTTGCAGGCAATGGAAAATTACTTGAAAAATAATAAGATGGAAAAATACTTGCCAGGCGCTGTGGATCATGCCTGTAATCCAAGCACTTTGGGAGGCTGAGCCGGGTGGATCATGAGGTCAGGAGTTCAAGACTATCCTGGCCAACATGGTGAAACCTCATCTCTACTAAAAACTACAAAAATTAGCCAAGCACAGTGGCAGGTGCCTGTAATCCCAGCTACTGGAGAGGCTGAGGCAGGAGAATCGCTTGAATGCAAGTGGCAGAGGTTGCAGTGAGCTAAGATTGCTCCACTGCACTCCAGCGTGTGTGACAGAGTGAGATTCCATCTCAAAAAAAAAAAAAAAGGTATTTTATAGCGTCAGAGAAAGACTGGAGAGCCAAGCTTGGTACAGGGCATTAGGCAGCTCCATGGGCAATTCATACAAACATGTTCAACAACCTCATTAGCAAGCCTCCATCACATGCAACGAATTCTTGTTTTATTTGCTTCATCAGTCTCAGAACCATGGTCAGATTGACCTAATTTAAGTTGCTCACCTCTTATCTACGAGAAGGCATTAGCATGACAGTCAAAGGGGAAGATATACTGCCTTAGAAGGAAATCAGACTATTCTTTTCAAAATATGACAAAATGGGCACTGAATTATACCAAAAACTACAAAGTCTTATTCTATAGAAAGAGAATGTGAATTATCTTCCTGAAATATAGAACTGAGCCAATTAAGTTTAAAAACTCCATCTCTTAAGTAATAGCCTTAGAGAAAAGGGACAAATTTAGAAGTAGGTTATTTTGTGGTAATGGACTGAGGTTAAAAGGACGCATAATAAATATCTGAACAATTTCAAGATGTGAACTATCATGACTAATAGCCACTTATAATTGGTTGCATCTATAATTCTGTATGATACTGAGAATTAGAAACCTAAACCTTGGCTTTCTCTTGACTCGGAAAATGGTTGTTACCCCATATATTACAAATCAAGGTCATTGCATTGAGAGAAATGTCCAGATCATGAAAATCATCTCTATAGAGAAGGGAAAAAGGGCTATAGAAGCAAAGATGAGGTAATTAAATTTTGGTCTTTTGTTACCATTTTCATGTTTTCCCTTTTATTCATCTACATAATGAAACATAAAATTCATTTTAAAATTACTGATGAAAATAATTCAATTTAAAAAATGCAAATATTCATACAAAGTTCCTCATATAAATATGATAAACTAAAAATGGCCACAAATTATCCATGTCCTTGCATCCAGGCTCTTGCAATGCAAGCTACAGATCCTCTTCACAAATCCGGGAGCAGTTTCTCCAACTATTGCAACTGGGTGGACTTCCTCAGACTAATGAGACATTAGGGGTTTGGACAGCACATGTACATTGAACATTTTCTTTTATTGCTCTTGGAAACTGTTAAATCTGAACATCTCTGGGCTAGCCTGATGAATAATAAAAGAAACATAGCCTATTCTTTTTCCAGTATGACTACAGGAAAAATAATTTGGATTACGTAGTCATAGAATCTATGATGCAACAACACTAGAGCTAGAATTCGAATTCAAGAGGAAACGAGAAAATTATTGTCCCAGCAAAGAAAATAGTAACTAAAAGACTTCAAGATAAAATGAATTTAGCATATGTATCTATGGCTACCATAACAAAGTACCACAAATTAGGTGGCGAAATTACTGGAAATGTATTGTCATGCAGTTCTGGAGGCTGGAAACCCAAGAACAAGGTGTTTGCAAGGCTGCTTCCTGCTGAGAGCTGTGAGGAAGAATCCCTTCCCTGAATCTTCCCAGCTTCTGACGGCTTAATAGCAATCTTGTTATTTCTTGGCTTGTAGAAGCATCACCTTGGTCTCGGGCCTTTATCTTCACATGGCATTCTGTTGTGGGCATCCAACTTTTCACATATTTTTAAGGACATTAGTCACATTGGGTTAAGGGCCAATATGACCAATATACCCCAGTATGCCCTCCCCTTCCTTAACTAATTACATCTGCTCTAAGGTTATTTTTTAATTTTTGAATAAGGTCATGTTCTGAGATTCTAGGGATTAGGACTTTGTTAGATGATTTTTTGGATGGACACAAACTCATCACAGCTAGTAGAACAGTTATACGTGCTGCATAACAAACCATCCTGAAACTTTTGCTTTAAATGTTTATTTCACCCCTGATTTTGTGAGTTGGCAGTTAAGGGTGGAGTCTGTTGGCGGCTTAGGTGGGCTCACCAGTGCATTTGTGTTCAGCTAAGAAGTAACGAGGCTTCCCTGCTTCTGAAGATTGGCTGTTTGTTGGTGGAGGTGACAGGTGTAGTTAGGCTACGTTTCTTTTATTATTCAACTTTCATTGTCTTTATTATACTTCTCTCTCTCTGAAGTTACCTATAATCCTGATTTACTTAATTCTGAATCTTTTCCACTAAAATGTAAGCACCGTGGGAGGAGACCTCTTTATTTTCTTTTTATTACTGTCCTTATAAAACTTAGCATAAAATAGTTCTTTAATAAATATAAATTACACACAAAATATATGTAAACCAGAGATCATTTAAAAGCTATCTCTTAATTTGAAATTTTAACCTAAATAAGACATTTTCCTTCAAATAAACTCTTGAACGCAGAGTTTATTTGAAACAGAGTATGACGGTTTACTTAGAAAGCCATGTAGAAATTCACGTAACCGATTAGTATGATAGCTGGAAGTGTCAATGTTTGGATTTTTTTTTTTTTTTAATTTTCTCATCTCATAGAGATAATTCTGTCTTCAACGTTGAAAGTCATAAGTACAGTTTCCAGAATAATTAAAAATACCGATTGTTGGGATTTAAAGGGAAGGAATTAGTAATTGACAAAATTGTTTCTAGAGAAATGTAAAGGAAGTTCTGAGGGACGCTGGGCAGAGGTTAGACCTTAGCCATAGAACTAGTAAGAGTAAAAATAAGAGCAACATTAATCCTGTGTTTTCTCCATCTTCACTAAGGCTAAATAAGAGACACCATAAGGAAAAGGGAAAGGAAGATGGTGGGTGACATTGGAGAAAGGGTGGTAGAAATAAGATAGTAGAGGATAACGTCAGATAACTGGAGTGAGTAAGGATAACTGGAGGATAACAGGGAAAGGAAACGAGTTAGAATTCGCAGGCTTGGTAACAACACCTGGGGCTATGTCCCAGAAGTAGTAGATTTTCACTTCTGTGAAAACCACACGTTGCCCACACAAATGAACAGTTCTTCTTGACATGGGCATCTGATTGTTGCCTGCAAGATTCCCATCAATCTTTCAAGCAAAAGTCACTTTATGTATTTGGCCCTCTGTCAAAATCTCCGCTATGCAATGGCTTAGGATAAATCATTGTCTTCCAAAAACAAGGTGGATCCCTGGACATCCAGAGGAGTTGCAGAGTAGGAGCTGAAACTTCCAAACCTAGTCTCTGACATTATGGATTAATAAGAGTGGATTAAGGTGGACAGATAAAAAACTAAACATTCTGCAGTACATCTCTTGCATCTGCATATTAACTACTTGGATAATGCTACAAAGAAGATGCTATTTTAAATACATACTGATCCTCTCAGTACAGAAGATCAAGAGTTACATGCATAGATATGGCCTAACCATCAGTTCTGTTTCTTCAAATTATGTAATCTTCTCTTGAAGCAGCTCTTAAAGGTACCTTAATGAAAATAATTTACTCTAATGATCGGGATTTGAGCCCCTTCAGAGATATGATACATGATGCAGAATCATAGCTCACCTCTTTATATGTCTTTCCATATTAGCTGGAAATGAAATAAAATGTATTTTCATTAAAAATAATCTAACCTGAAAAGTTGTAACCATATCTTACCTTAGAAACTTTAAAAAATTACCACCCAAAATAAATTCAGTACCCAGAATCCATCATGGTTCAAATATCTTAATTTTTAAAGAAGGTGTTTGTATTGATATTGCATAGCATGATGACTGTGTAAGTCGGTTTCCCAGAACAAAGGTATCACATATCTAAAACCACCTCCTCTTGAATCCATACACACTAAAAGCATTTAAAAATTATATGTGTATGTGAGGGAATATATGTACATTAACTAGTAAAGTTCAAACAAATATCTGTATCTATATACAAAATGAGTAGAATCAATATACATATATAAAAGTCAATATGTATACCACACACATGCATATAATTTCGTTTTATAGCCTTCACAACAGGTTTAATAATTTTATTATCTATTTTGGAAGAAAACATTATAGAATCAATTGATTTACCCTGATCTTACTTTAGTATGGTATAAAAAATTAGGAATAAACCACAGAGCATTATAGAGTAAAGGACAAATAAATGATAGAGACTAATGAACTCCACCTTCTTGGATACTACAATCCTAATAGTAGAAATATTAATAGTAATCACCAGCATTTGATTATTATTTATTGTTTTGCCTATGCTGACTGTATATTCCCAAGTAGAAATTTTAAAGTACATGTAGATGTTCTAATATTTGCTCATTTCACAGAGCTTTATTGCCTATACTCTCAGGGATATTACATTATTTGCGAAGTAGTTGAGTACACTTCAAAATTTTAGAGAGTTGCTTAAGCTAGCATGCACATTTCAAAGCATATCTGCAGTCTGTATAACAAGCAATATGTGAGGAATCATTGATACTCATATTTCCTAAAAGAACATTTGCTTAAGCCATTAAAAATCTAGACCTAGTTAACTTCAAACCAAGTCAGATAAGCAGTCTTTTTTTGTGTATGTGCAAGTGTGTCTTGTAAAAATTCAGGCTTGAAAACATTCCTTGTTGCTCTTTCAGGAAACAACAGCAAATTTCTCAAGTTTTTCTGCAGAAAATCTCTTCTCTACTTCAGTTTCTGCGTTTCTTTTTTTTTTTTTTCTATTTTTTCTTTTTTCTTTCTTTTTTTTTTTTTTTTTTTGAGATAGTCTCGCTCTGTCCCCAGGCCAGAGTGCAGTGGTGTGATCTCGGCTCCCTGCAACTTCTGCCTCCCGGATTCAAGTGACTCTCCTGCCTTAGCCTCCCAAGTAGCTGGAATTACAGGCACACACCACCACACCCGAATAATTTTTGTATTTTTAGTAGAAATGGGGTTTCACCATGTTGGTCAGGCTGGTCTTGAACTCCTGACCTCAGGATCCACACACCTCAGCCTCCCAAAGTGCTGGGATTACATGTGTGAGCCACCGTGCCTGGCCTTGCATTTCTAGTAAGTCTCCGTCTATTTGTTTTTGCTCATATGAAAGGTCATTACAAGTAAAGTAACAGCTGTAACACACATATATATGTCATACATATACAAATACAACCATGAATATACATGAAGATTTTTTAAGAGCATTCCTGTGGATTGTGGCATTTTTGAAGGAAGAAATAGATCAGTATCAAATCTACAGAAGTCATATATTCTAAACCTGAATAAAAACTTATTATGTCAAATATTAGAAATGGTCACCAAACTGTGATATTTCTAGCTCTTCAGCATGTAGCTTAAAAACTGGTACATATTTACAACTTACCAGGATGCGCTCAGCCCAAAACAACCTTAAAAAATTCAGTCATCTTCCACTTCTTATAGCTCATAACATTTATAAAATATATCCTATCTTGTCTACAAGGATGATTATATTCACCATCTTTATAATGATAAATAGTAGGAAAACGCAGTTATGATTTACTGACCACTCCATTCCAAGCAGGTAAGAGACACTATGGGGACTCATACGTGCATCGCAAGCTTAACTTGGTAATGCGTGTAAACAACATGTAGATCGGATGAAGCTTGTAGCCAGGTGGGGAGTCATACATAGGGGCAAGAATAACACGTCTGTCTTTTATAGTATTGTAACAGTATAAGCTTTAGATAATATGTTCTTGCTCAAGACATTTCAGTGATTTTTCAATGTTTCCTTACTTTTAAATACCTACAGATGGCTTGTGTATTTACCCTTGTAAAAAATCACCTTCACCATGACAACAGTCATACCTGAATTCAGACAACCTATACCTGAGTTGGGTATAAGAAATAGAGAATTGAGAAAGATTTTGGTATAGAACAAGTTTCAGAATCACGGTCTTCTATAACTTTTTTCTTACATTGCAGGAGGAAAGATAGTTCAGGGCAAGATTAAGGTTCCAGGTTCTATAAGTGGGTGCATGGTAATTCAGGGTGCTAATGTATATCTTGCAATAGAAGGTTCATAATTTAGGGAAAATATATTGCTTTTAAATTTGTGCACTGTAAAACTGATATTTCTGTGAGATGCCTGGTTGGAAAAGGATGATCCTAATAGATAACATTAATGAAGTGGCATCTTTGTTCTTTTCATTGTGCTGTGACCCCTCTGCCTCTACGAGCATCACCATCATCACTACAAACACAGCAGCAGAAGTAGTAAAATTATATTTAAAAATTAAGCATCTTCACAGAGTTTAAATAGAATTTAAAAATCTGGTGATGAGCAGTGGGTTGCTGACATAGCCCTTTGGTCTCTCAGTCCAGAATCTGAACTATAGGCAGGAAAGGAAATCCTGTAGGAGAATGTACTGAAATGGTAAGAACAGGAACTTACACGTTCAGGCAGGTTCTGGATGGCAGGCTAAACAAGACGGGGAATTTGTCTGTGGAGAGGAGGCCGAACAAGACAGAGAAGACTACCACCATGCCTGCAGCTCGTGACTCCACAGCTGCACGCTTACCTGGGGTGGTTGGAGGGCTGTCCCTGCAGACCTGAACAAGCAGTACGGTGATCCAGTAACCGCGTTTTTATATGACCTTGGAAAGGTAGACAAGATCTCCCAATATAAAATATGGCTCAGCAGGGCTAGGTGGCATGGAACTGTACACCTGGCTACTTGAAAGGCTGAGACGGGAGCACCTCTTGAGCCCAGGATTTCAAGACTAGACTGGCCAACATTGTGAGATCCTATCTCAAAAAGAAACAAAACCCAAAACCCAAAACCAAAAACAAAACAAAAATAAATCTGGCTGAAAAGGGGGTTTGTTGAGGGCAACTATTAGATGAAAAAGGAAGAGAGAAGTTACCTTTCTCAGATAAAAGCTTGCAAATGACATTTTTCAAAACAAAAGAACAAAAGAAATAGCCAAATAACACAAATAAGAGAAATTATTTAACTTAAAAGAAAGTCAAACAGGGCATGGTGGCTTACACCTGTAATCCCAGCACTTTGGGAAGCCCAAGGCAGGTGGATCACTTGAGGCCAGGAGTTCAAGACCAGCCTGGTCAACATGGTGAAACCTCGTCTCTACTAAAAATATATATTAAAAAAAAGGAAGTCTAAGACATGTTCATAAAGAAGGACTTAACTTTATTGCAGGATATATAAGGAGAAAATAGACTAATAACATCCATAAACAGGAACGGTATGTCAAACAATAAAATTGTATATTAATCAAGAAGTAGATTAATGGTCAGAAGCCCTAGGAGAAATATTTTTATTGAAACTAGACACTCAAAATATGGGCTATATTATCTTCATTAGTATTCCCTAAAATACAGTTCTCTTACACATTAGAGACTGACATTGAGGCACTAAAACATTAAGTGCAATATTCAACAACATGTAACCAGAGGAGCAGAGGCAGGAGTCTAACTCAGATGTCACAGATGCGAAAACTGATGTGATGTCCAAAGCTCCATTACCTTCCCATGGCATAAAATTAAGGTACATGTAAAGAACTAGAGCTCATAAATGCAGTCACCATGTGTGTGTGTGTGTGTGTGTGTGTGTGTGTGTGCGCGTGCGTATGTCTGTGTGTGTGCGTATAAAAATACTAGTTCCTATAGTCTAGAGAATATATAATGACAAGGGTTATCAGTCTCTAGTCTCATAATATCTATTCAAATCCTTGTGAAACATGCAATAGAAAATAGGGATCACCTTGCCTTTTTTCAACATTCTAAATGTTTTGAGCTTTTCTTTATCCCAGGCACTGAGTTGAAGTTGAGAGAATAATGTTCTGCAAAACAAAACCAGTCTTTTAGGGGGCACGTATTCTCAGGAACAGAAAATATACTAATAAAAATAGAGCCATAAATGTGGCAAGTATTGAGCAAAATGTGAGAGGCAACACAATGTATCAGAGCTTATTTGAATTAACTCTAGGTTTGTAGTAGAAAATGCTCAATTTTAATGCATTTAGGGTAACACGGTAAATATGAGTTCATAGACTATGAGGAGGTAGAATGAAAATAACTTTGATTAATAGTGTCTCTGGACATTTATTAATACTGTAAGAATTTCATAACATATCCAGCTCCCTTAGCATGAAAAGCAGAGGGTTTCCCTGAAGGGCAAAAGACAATTAAAATTGTCTCATCAGGTTAGGTTCAGAGGAACATTGCCAGCAGTTATAGTTCAAAGAAACTATGAATAATACACGATCATTTCTGAAATTGATGAGAAAACTGATGAAGCGTCAATAGAGTATTGTGAACAAACATGTGGATGGACTGTCTTCTGAGGAAGGTCATCATCATGAATCTTTAAAAGAGGTTTAAAACACTAGTTATCAGTAGGAAAGAATATTATTTTTAATGCAAAGGGGTGCCGTGTTTGTTGTTTTAAATATGGGCTCTGTGAAAGTTTTAGAAGTGCAGTGCAGTACATTCTATGAACAAAAATGTATAAGCCAACTGAATGTAAAGGGAATTCAGTAAATCAACTTGAACAGGAAAGTGAGAGTATCAAAATAGTCCCTGTTGATATTCTTTTAAAAAAAAAACACTCTTAGAAGGGAAAATTATTGATTTTAGCTCAATAATGTGATGGTGTCACAGGAAAGAGGAAATGCAAGGAGAAAGAAGGGAGCTGTATAATTTCAGCACAGACATTATCTTTCGATAGAAAATTGTGATGATGGCTTTTAAGTAAAAGGAAATTGGCCATTAAAGAACAGCGTAAATGACTGCGTGTCTAAACAATTTTTTTCCAAAGAAATCTCAGAGAGATTTAAGAGAACAGATATTATCTTGTACAGAAAATGATTTTGTGAAAAAAAGTTTTTGCCAAATATCGCACGTATTATACATTCTCTTTATCAACCTGTTTCATGGGCACACATGTGCAGGAATATTCAAAATTCAATTTTTATAGTAGTTTAATTACATCCTTGTAAGATTTTCTCAATACCATCTTTTCTTAAGAAGCATTTCTTAAAAGACGACTTCTCATTTTTAAACAGTCACTATTTTTATACAATCTGTAGTTTTCAAACAGTATAAATACGGTGTTAAGAAATTCATGTTTTCATAAAACAAAAGTATTTGACTAGTGCTTTCTAACTTAAAGTTATCTCAAAACCAGCATGATAGGCAGATTGATGGCCCTGCTGAAATGCCCAGGTCTCCAGCCCCAGAACCTGTGAGTATGTTAGGTTGCAGGGCAAAAGGAAATGAAGGTTGCTAATCTGCTGACCTTAAAATAAGGAGATTATCATGAATCATCCTGGTGAGTCTAATATAATCACAACAGTTCTTATAAGTGGCAAAGAGAGGCAGAAGTGTTGGATTCAGAAAAGATATGAAGACAAAAGCATAGATCAGAGTGATGCCCTGTGAGAAGCAATCTAGCCACTTTGGTTAACTTTGAAGATGAAGGAAGATAGCCATATGCTAGGAATGCAGGAAGTCTCTAAACACTAGAAGAAAGGGCTTCTCCTGTGAATCCTCTAGAAAGCAACAAAGCTCTGCCAGTACTTGGTGTCTTAGTCCATTCTAACACCAGTAACAGAATACCATAGTCCGGAAGGCTTATAAATAATTGAAATTTATTAGACTCAGTTCTGGGAGCTGTAAAGTCCTAGATCAAGGCAGATTTGATTTCTGGAAAGGACCCATCTTCTTGCTGTGCCTTGCATAATAAAAGGGGCTATGGATCTATCTCTTTAGGGCCTCTTTTATAAAGGCACTAATCTCATTCATGGAGTCTCTGACCTCAAGACCTAGTATCCTCCTAAAAGGCACCAACTCCTAATATCATTACATTGGGTGTTAGGAGTTCAACTTAAGAACCAACCCAAATGCCGATCAATGGTAGACTGGATAAAGAAAAGGTGGCACAATACACCATGGACTGCTATGCAGCCTTAAAAAAGGATGAGTTCATGTCCTTTGCAGGACATGGATAAAGCTGGAACCCATCATTCTCAGCAAACTAACACAAGAACAGAAAACCAAACACCACGTGTTCTCACTCATAAGTGGATGTTTAACAATGAGAACACATGGACACAGGGAGGGGAAAATCACACACCAGGGCCTGTCAGGAGGTGGGGGGCTACGGGAGGGACTGCAAGGGTTGGGGGATAGGGGAGGGATAGCATTAGGAGAAATACCTAAGGTAGATGCTGGGGTGATGGATGCAGCAAACCACAGTGGCACATGTATACCTATGTAACAAACCTGCATGTTCTGCACATGTACCCCAGAACTTAAAATATAATTTAAAAAAAGAAATAGAAAAGAATTTTTAAAGGACACAGATGTTTAGACCATAGCACCTGCATTTTAGCCTAGTGATACTTCTAACCTACAAAACTACAAGATAATAAATTTGCGGTAATATGCTCCAACAGTAACAGGGAACTAACGCATCGTCTACAGTCTTCCAAGACCCTCTTAGTCAAAAATACTCAGATATGTTAAGAGAATCTTACTATGATATCCTCCTTGACTTTGCATTTATTGCATCTGCTATTAAGAATAAGCAAAAGGTAGACTCAAACATACTTAAAAAAACAATATATTTCAGTCATGTACTCACAATGATGCTCTTATTAAAAGCCTATAAGAAGCTGGACGTGACTCATGCCTGTAATCCTAGTGTTTTGGGAGGCTGAGGCTGGCAGGTGGCTTGAGCTAAGGAGTTTGAGATCAGCCAGGGCAATATGGCAAACCTTGTCTCTACAAAAGAATACAAAAAGTAGTTGAGCGTGGTGGTGCTCTTCTGAAATCCCAGATACTGGGAAGGCTAAGGCAGGAGGATCGTTTGGGCCTGGAAGGCAAAGGCTGTAGTGAGCCCTGTTTGGGCCACTGCACTCCAGCCTAGGTGACAAAGTGACACCCTGTCTCCAAAGAAAGCCTGTAAGGGTAATGACATGTGTTCTTAAATATGTCCACATTAATGATTGATTAAGTGATTGGCCTATAACTATTTGAAATGTTAGCAATTTTATATAAGGCTCTATGTATGTAATGGATGCATTGCTTAGACTGGATACTCAAAGTGTTAAAAAATCATGCTTTAAGAAAAAGGAATCATACAAATAAATCAAATCTGAAATCAGTACTATACCTGTATTCCAATGGTCATGTGAGAATTTTAATCTCAGTCATTTACTTTCTGTTTCAATTTTACATAAGGATCTTAGAGGTCTAACATATATTTACAACATAATGAACAACTGTGCTATTGCTGATATGCTCATTATTCAGAATTTCAGGGAGCACTGTAAAGGTCTAAAATGCATTGACCCATCTGTGCTGACATCACCTTCTCTCACATTCAGGAGAATCTGCCATGTCATTTCGGTTTTTTATTTCATCAAATATCAAATTTGACTCCATATTTAAACATTTTAAAAGATATAGTTTATACATTCTTTGTGCTAGAAATTGGGCACTGGTTAAAGTGAACTAAATCCCTTTTCTCAAAAGGTTTACCCTGTGGTCTTTCACTGAAAACCAGGGTGAGCGTTGTGCTTTGTTTTTGTTGTGTGTGTGTGTGTGTTTTTCCCCTGCTAAGAATAGGGGAGTGACTGAGGAGCTGGCCAACAGAACCTAAATTCGGATCTGAATGAATTATTATACCACAACTGAAAAACTTGCTATTATATTAAAGAAATAAAATAATTTCCCTAATACAAGTGTACCTTGGTGACTGTCTGCTATTTGCCAGGAATAATAAAATTCCCTCAGCCTTTGAGAGATCGGATCTGTTAAAAACAAATAAAGACATGAATAGAAATGATTCATGCTATAATGTTTACTTGCTGCCTGTAAAACCTTGTAACCTAGAAATAAAATACTTTATACTTTTTTGTCACACTAACATCATTACAAATTTTGAACAGATACTGGTTAAAATAATACATTTTATTACATGTGAAACAACGTGGCTACGTTACAAGTTGCAGAGCTAAAACCATATCATTAAATAATTATTATAGTAGGCAGTATCTTAAATTATTATGGTAGTCAGTAACCCCCAATGGTGCTTGTTTCTTAGAATCCATGCCCTTGTGTAACAGCCACATCTACAGTGTGGAATGTATGTATTTGAGTCACTTTTTGGAGAATGTAACACCACAGAAATGATGGGATGGCATTTCTGAAGTGACATTATAAAAAGTTTCTGGCTTTCATCCTAGGTACTCTTATTTATATAGAGAATGCAAGTGGGGATACTCAAAGACACAAATGGTGGTGAATAATGTTGTAGATTTTAATACAGAGATTAAGGTTGCATAGGATAAAACATATATTCATATCTAGACATATGTTATTGTAATTGCAATTGTTGAGAAGAAAAATAGGATGTTTAATCTTAAAAAGAAAAGAAAAATGTAGTAAAGTTGAAAATGTGCCAACCTAATCAATGTCAGGAAAAGAGAAAAACATACATTTTGTAAATGCAAAATGAAATTATAAAAACAATGACAAGTATATCAAGCAACACAACAAATAAAAAGTTATATATGTTAAATCTATACATTGTGAGTTTGTGTTTATGTGTATATTTAATATGCTTATGTCAACAAACCTTAGAATGGTTTAAATAGTTGTAAAAGGAACAACTCAAAATTATATTCTACTGAACAATTCACTTGTACTTCAAAATCATACTTTATAAGCTAAAAGAGGATAACAGTAAAAAATATTTTATATACTAGTCTAATCGTAATATTTTTAAGAAAGTATAACTATAAACTTGAAAAGATAAAAAGGATTAGTAAAAATAAAACTTGAGATATATATGAAAATTCTATATAGAATAATATGAATAATAATTGGATTTTACAGGACTTTTTAAAGGAATTATAAGGAATATAATGATATTTAGAATACATTTATCATAAAGCTAAAATAATTTCAAAATATTCTTAATGCTGAAGCATATTAAATTAAACCCCAAATCTACAGCTATAAACAAGTAAGTAAACAAATCAACAGACTAATAAGAGATGCTTCTTCCTTAATCTGTGAAAACATAATTGCTGCAACTAACAGTCCTTATCATGGTGAAATACTGGCAACATTACTTTGAATTTGATAACAAATGAATGTACTTACTATTATCAGTCTCATTTCCATTTGTTAGGTTTACCCAATGTAACTAACATTACGTAAAAGGAAACAAGCAGTATTGTATAAGAATCATTTGTTTCTATATAGATCAGCAAATACAGTTAGAGGACATACTGGGGAAAAATATTCCCCTACAAACACTAATTGAAAAAAAAATTAAATATCTAAGTGTAACCCAAGGAAGCAATGTTAAGGATTCTTATCAAGGCAACAATGGTTCTCCAATATGAGATGGTAATGTGGGATGTGTGTGTGTGTGTGTGTGTGTGTGTGTGTTGTATGTATGTGGTGGTTAATACTGAA
Organism: Plecturocebus donacophilus; assembly: GCA_004027715.1. Classification (NCBI taxonomy): domain Eukaryota; kingdom Metazoa; phylum Chordata; class Mammalia; order Primates; family Pitheciidae; genus Plecturocebus; species Plecturocebus donacophilus. The sequence continues at coordinate 32,868 of PVKP010010695.1, read as the reverse complement.
TGTCAACTTGATTGGTTTGAAGGATGCAAAGTATGGTTTCTAGATGTGTCTGTGAAAGTGTCGCCAAAGGAGATTAACATTGGTATCAGTGGACTGGGAGGGGCAGACCCACCCTCAGTCTGGGTGGGCACTATCTAATCAGCTACCAATGTGGCTATAATAAAAGCAGGCAAAAGAACATGGAAGGACCAGACCTGCTGAGACTGCCTGCCTCTATCTTTCTTTAGTGTTGGATGCTTCCTGTCCTTGAACATTGAGCTCCAAGTTCTTCAGCTTTTGGACTCTTTGACCTACACCAGTGGTTTGCCAGGAGCTCTTGGCTCTTCAGCCAAAAACTAACATCTGTACTGTTACCTTCTATGCTGGAGGTTTTGGGACTCCGACTGGCTTTCTTGCTTCTCATCTTGCAGATGGCCTAATGTGGGACTTCACCTTGTGATGGTGTGAGTCAATACTCCTTAATAAACTCCCCTACGTATATACATCAATTCTGTTAGTTCTGTCTGTAGAGAATCCTAACTAACTAGTACAAAGTGTATGCTAGAGTCTTGGGGGAGGGGAAGGCTCACAGTGAATATGCAATAATGATTCAAAAAATGTCCAAGACACATTATAAGAGAAAAATATGTAAAAGAGAAAAATGAGACAGCAAGATAAAGAAGGAATAGGGGAATATTAGCAGAGAAACTCACAGGAAAAGTTCATGACTGGACAGAAAAACACAGTAAGAGGAGATACCTTCAATTCGTAGGAAAAGAGGAGTTTTAGATTTTCTTCTCAATAGGATTCTGAATTGTGTAAATTTTATAATATGTATGCATCAATTTTGCATTTCCAAACAATTAAAAATGACTTTAAAATGCAAAACAAAGTTGCGAAATTTGTCTAATGCATCAAAGAATAGTTGTATAAAATTTTGAAAATTGCATGAGTTGAAAGACCTGATTAGCAGGATATACATTTGCACATCAACAACAAGAAATTAGAAGATTGTAGAAATTTGAAAGATGTGCTGTTCACTTACGTAAACATTCTCTTATCAGTTTGCAAGGTTTTATCCTACTTACATAATTAACTTACATGAAGAGGCAGAGGTGGAAATGAGTTTGCTCAGGTGGGCGTTTTCATCCAGAGCTGAAGACATTATTAGGCATAAACACATACACATAGCTTCTCATTTGGAGGATCGGTTAGAGTTAATTTGGTTTATGGCTATGCTTTAGAGAAATGACAATCTTCAAATACAGATTAAATGCAGTATAATAAGCTATTTAATGTAATTTAATACTTTCTAGAAGAATTTGATTCCTCATTTGGTTCATCTGTTATTTCTATTTATCAAGATGTAAGCAGGATTGTTGTAAACAAGTTACAAACACCCCCACTGAATGAACTTTCAAGCGCACATTTGCGGAATATTTATAGGTACATAAATGCTGTGAAGGACACAGCATCACGTCGTCTCTTCTCTGCAGCCTCACATGGCAGATCTCATAAAATGATCCCATGTCGATATGCCTATTAGGAGATCTGCTTATAAACTTTATGGAATAATATTAAACTTCAAAAAATATTGAAATCTAAGGTTAGCATTGGACAGAACTATTCAATACTCAATTTGAGGTAGGAAGAATATTATCATCTATTATATTTCAAAGCATTCAGAATGTTTGATGTCTAATAACATCCAAAAATGAGAAAGCCCTGAGTGAGAGCACGTGGACCTGTCTTACTCTGTCACCTCTCTTCTTTGCTATATATCTGCAGGTTTTATTTAATCTGTGTTCCACATTATTTAAAGTAGTTGTGTTAATCCTAATGAATCGACCTAATATTCTGCCTTCATAAGAAATTGATTATTTATGAAATATCCATAATGGCTTTTGACAGAGCAAGAACATAAAATTAGATAATGCTGACCTATGAATGAGCTTCAAGGTAAAGAGAAGAACAAAGATGGAGAGATGAGGTCCCGAGGAAGTTATTTTAGAAAAGTTTTATTTGAAATATCCACAGAGAACTGGAGGTAAAAAAGGAAGATCTGACTTGGGAGAGACACCTGCTTGGGGTTAATTTAAACCAGACAACTGGCCGGGCCCAGTGGCTCACACCTGTAATCCCAGCACTTTGGGAGGCCGAGGTGGGCAGATCACGTGAGGTCAGGAGTTTGATACCAGCCTGACCAACCTGGTGAAACTTCATCTCTACCAAAGATACAAAAATTAGCTGGGAATGGTGGTGGGCATCTATAATCCCAGCTACTCAGGAGGCTGAGGCAGGAGAATAGCTTGAACTCAGGAAGCAGAGGTTGCAGTGAGCTGAAACCGTGCCACCGCACTCCAGCCTGGGCGACAAAAGCAAAACTCCATCAAAAAAGAAAAAATCAGGCATATATGATTTTATTCTTCACTTTCTTTACTGGCTTCAAAATAACTTAACAACATATCGTAGGGTCACTCTGAGGATGATTAAGCTGGTATTGTATACTTGGCAAAAAAAAAAACAAAAAACCTACTGGACTAGATGCCATGGCTCAAGCTTGTAATCACAGTACTTTGGGAAGCAGAGGCAGGCAGATCAAAGTCAAGAGATCAAGACCATCCTGGCCAACATGGTGAAACCCTGACTCTACTAAAAATACAAAAATTATCTGTGTGTGGTGGTGTGGCATGCCAGTAATCACAGTTACTTGAGAGGCTGAGGCAGGAGAATCGCTTGAACCCAGGAGGCGGAGGTTGCAGTGAGCTGGAATTGCACCACTGCACTCCAGCCTGGCCAGAGTGAGACTCTGTCTCAAAAAAAAAGAAACGACTAATTTTAAGGGCTGAAAATTGGCCTATTGTATATTATAATTAGTTCCACAGTAGTTGAACTAATTTACACTCCCACCAACAGTGTATAAGCCTTCCCTTTTCTCCACAATCTTGCCAAGATCATATATAATTATAATATTATAATTATACATCATAATGGCCTATTATATATTATTAAAATTGGCCTATTACATATTATAATATATTATAATGATTGTGACCTTTTTAAAATGTAAGACTTAAGAGAGAGAAAATGAAAGTTAAATTTATCTATTTAGAATATTTTTCTAAAGCCTAGAAAATCATACTTTCTTCCATTTAGTTGGGGAGAGACAAGCACTTTTTAAAATTTAACTCTTCAGATCATGTTCAACTTTAAATATGGTTTTTTATCCTGCACCTCTGGGCTCCTGCTTCTTTAACCTACAGCACTTCTGCAAATATGTGCCCTGAAAATGAATTATCTTCTTTCTCATTTAAGTTACCTACAGCAATTGTTACAGGAAGGAAGGAGAGAAAAAATCACAGGAACACTGAGTGTAGAAGAAACGTAATGAAAAACCATGGTGGAGGGAAGGGAGCAGGCACTGAAAGGTGCAGGTACTGAAGGGAGCAGGGATTGAAAGGAGGAAAGGGAGCAGGGACTGAAATGTTAGTTCTAACAAACTAAAATTAGAGACTGGGGACTATTTCTCCCACTACATTTTTCCAAGGTAAAATTTCTCGTATGAGAAAGCAAAAAATTAACAGTGTGTTTGACATAAGGATCCCAACATTCTACCATGTATATTAGTAAAATGATAGGGAGAAATGTGAAAACTCTTCTTCAATAAATATTATTTTCTGTCTCTTTACTCCACCTGGAGACATCCAAAATAATAGCAGTATCTTTAAACTGTAGGGTAAAAGTTAAAGTAAGCATAGAGTTGTGGTTATGCAGATACATAATAAAATACATAATATAATGTACAAGATGGTAAATATAGTATTGACAGAAAAAGCAACTATTCCACTCTAATTTGTGTCTCCATTTTTAAAACAATAAGAGAAATTATTTTCCATATAAAAGAATAAATGCAACATCAGTGGCGGAATCGCAGCTTGTGAGTCTGGCAGCCTCCTGTGTATTTTTTGTGAGTGACTCTGTATGGTGTACTCCTAGCGTGAATGGATATGGTTGACAGGTATGTAATGAATAGAACATCATCTGTGAACAAACCTTGTAGTTAATATATTTGTTGAACTTAGCATTCTTTGTTCACAATTGTCGTAATCATTCATGGATAAAGCACCATCTTACTAACTTCAACGTAATTGGTATGGGAAATCCATAGGATCTGAGATCTATAATGACACTACATACTGATTTTTCCTTTTCGCCAAAACAAATGAGACTGGTAAATCATGAGTATTGTCAATGATCTGCTGATGCTTTATTCTCAGGGGTCTCCTTTCTCCCTGGCATCACTAACAGTTAAAATGGTTAGAAGAGTGAGCTGTAAAAATAAGAATTTAAGTCATAAGTACCATCTCTCAGGACTCTACTGAAGCCCCTTTCCAGTTCTAGTGCCAAGAGGCCATTTTAGTAATTATTGACAATTTATGATGTTAACATATCACTGTAATTAATATGTGAGAAGTTGATGAGTTTACTAAGCAATCTTACTTGGCATGTGGGTGTAAATTTAATATACCCCCTGTAGTTAAATGAGTTTCTAGTATTTTATTGTCAATTTCACTTTCCCTCAATGATGATTGTTTTTGAACAAGGTATGCCCGACACACTGTGGCTCTCCATATCCCTTCTGAGGGACTGAAGGATACTCTCTGAAGTTTTTTTTTAAGTTTTATATTATTTTGCTTTGCATGGAGCATCTTTTTCATACTTGTAGGTTGCAAAAATACATGTATTTTCAAAGGTGTTTGTAAATGATTATCTTCATGAAATTCAAACTGATGCCTCCATACAATAACATGGCCAAAAATTCCCTCAAATTATGGGAAAGGTTACCCATGTTCTCTCAAGGGACTCAGTTGCAGATTTGAAAATTTACTTTCTATTCGCATTTTTTCCGGTATCATCTTGATCATTGCTAAATGGTAGCTCTCAGTATCAAGTATTTTCAAAAAATTAAAAACACACGAACAAGAAAAGGCAAACAAAAAATCCCTTTTCTTCAGTAGACAAAACACTGAAGCAGTGTAGAAAATGTCTGGAGGTTGCTAAGAACAGCTGCTGAAAGAATAGTCAGTACCACATGTTCTCACTTCTAAGTGGGAGCTAAATGATGAGAAAACATGGATACACAGAGAAGAACAGGCACACTGAGGTCTCTTACACTTTTGCAGGGTGAAGGGTGGGAGGAGGGAGAGGATCAGGAAGAATAACAGGTACTCAGCTTAATACCTGGGTGACAAAATAATCTGTACAACAAACCCCCATGAAACAAGTTTACCTGTTAACAAGCCTGTACATGTACCCCTGAACTTTAAATAAAAGTTAAAAATAATTTTAAAAAGAAAATATGATTTATATACCTATGTATGTATACCCCACCACCAGACACACACAGAATGGGGTACTATTTAGCCATAAAAAAGAATGAAATAACATCTTTTGTAGAAACATTGATATAACTGGAGACCATTATCTTAAGTGAAACAACTCAGAAACAGAAAGACAAATACCACATGATCCTAGCTATAAGTGAGAGCTAAATAATGTGTATGTATGGATATAGGGTACAGAATAATAGACACTAGAGACGCGGAAGGATAACAGGGTGGGAGTGGGATGAGGGATGATAAATTACTTAATCAGTACAACGTACATTATTTGGATGGTGGTTATGCTAAAATCTCAGATTCCACCACTGCTCATTATATTCATGTAACAAAACTGCATTTGTACCTCTAAAATTTGGACCAATAAAAAAAGATAAAAGTTTTTTTAAAAAAATAGAATGTGTACATTGACAAGACTAAAAATTGACATTGACAATTGAAAAGTTTTACATACATAATCAAACACCGCATCATTTTTGGACATTTCTGCTATTTCAATGCAGTTTCAGATTATAGTTTCAAAGCTAGGTAAATATTGGAAACAAATGTGTGATGTGTTTATGTCTTCACAGAGGATGAAAGGATTTCATTGCAGCACTCCTTTGCATCTTAATATTTGTCAGTGCAATAAACACAGTGGTAGAAGTCCATATATCACTTCTGCCAATTATCTGGGGCTTGAAAGGTAATTAATATCTTGTTGAAATTATTAAACCTATACAGATAGAATCCAGAAACACATAAACAAAATTTTATGGAGAAGTTTTGAATTATTTTAGTATTAGAGAGTTAAATTGCGGGATCAGAGTTTTCGATTTATACTGTAGGTAGAGAGACAGGGAGCTATAGCTGGAGCGTCAGGTAAATGCCTTGAAGGAGGAGAGAGTAAATCGCCTGAAGGAAGAGTTGATCGCAGACTTGCTGAAATCAAATGTTTGTGGAGGGCTCCTTTTTCAAATCTTATGGCTGCTGTCATTGGAAACCTCCATGATGACCAAGTTCATCCTCCACATCAGCGGTAAACTCAGACTGAACACAACAATAGGCTGCTCTCAGCACATAGATCTCTGTCCAGTGGTTCTCCCCAAATTGCAAACCTGCTCCCATCATTTCTGGCAAACCTTTGTATCCTAATGTTGAGACTTACGAGGTGGAGAAATTTATGAGTTTCTGCTACTTGGGTCTTTCTTTCGATTCACATAAAGATCTTGACCTTCACTAAGAGTAAAACCTGTTCTTTCTAATTTTGGCCTTCACTAATACATTTCTGATGTGTAAGAGTATACCATTCTTTGTCTGATTACCAATGCTGCTGTTACTTTATTTCCTACATGTTTATAGTCATTTTAATAAAAAAAACTGAAACTGGACAAGGGCCTATTAAAGAGTATATATTCACATATTAACCAGGAGTTACCCTATTCAAACTTTTCTGAATATTTTTATTAGAGAAACAACATAATCTTTGTGGTCAAATATTTTAACTATTTTTGCAGCACAGAGGTATTGCTTTATAATATTTTCCAGGGTGCATTCTATATCCCTTTCACAATTCAAGTAAAGTAAACAAACATTTACTAGATAGTTAAGAATGAAAACAAAGTAGGTATATGACTCTGTTTCTCATTGTGTTAGATTTATGCATACTTTATATGATCAAAGAGAAAATTGACTAGATTATTTTAATGTAATTAAAGCTGCTTCTATATATATGTTGTTTGTGTATATGTGTGTCTATGAGTGTATGTATGCGTTGTTTGTGTTTCTGTGTGTGTGAGTGTGTGTATGTGTGTGTGTGTGTTGTGTGTGTATGCATATGTATATATATATCCTGACTAAAAGAATTATCTGGGATGACAATATTTATAGACCACTAAAGTTGTAATGAATCTTATCAATAATTAGGGCAGACCTTTCTCCCATATCAGTAAAACCTTTTATATCATCCTTGACATTTATGTACCAGGTTTTCCTTTAAGATAAGATAATTATCAGAAGATATGATTTCAAGAAGCATACATTTCTAATGTTAAAGAATATTTAAAGATATCTAATGTTGAGATACCTTCCTCCTTTTTACATTTTTTCATTTGTCCTAACTCATCTCTTTAAATACACGTGAAGTTCATTTGTTCTCTTATTTGAATATCATTATATTATAGTATATTTCAAGTTTTCACTTTTTTAAATCTAAGAATTCCTTAAAAGAACTAAATGTGTTTATCTGCATCTCATGCAACATGTTTAAGAGTACAATATTGATTCTCAGAAATATCATATATATCCTTATCTTTATACACTTTATGTGTTCTCAAAATTATGATGTTCAGATTTGGAAGTACAATGAGTCTTTAATCTAGGCATGTTCCTCAAGACTACCTCAAGTTTGGGAGAGTGGAGGGTACGTATGCGAGAGGCTGAATAATAACTCTTTAAAAGATATTCACAATCTAAACCCTGCAAACTGTTAATGTCAACTTATATTGCAATAAATAATTTTGCAGATGCTATTATATTAAATCCAGGATTTGTAGATGAAGGAGATTCCCCTGGATTGTCCAGGAGTGCCTTAACTAAAATCTCATGTACTCTTATAGAAAGGAGGTAAATTGATATTTGATCAAAAGCATAGAAAAGAAGTCATGTGACAGAAATAGAAGCAGAATCAGGGAGAGAAGATGCCATCCCACAGAACGATGAATTTGAAGGATGCCTCACCCTGTCAAGTTTACTGCTGAAGTCCTAACTCCAAGAACCTCAGGATGTGACTATATTTGGAGATTGAAGCTTTAAAGATTAATTAGGTTACAACACAGTTGTTAAAGTGGGCCCTAATTTAATATATGCGGCATCTTTAAAAGAGAGTTTAGGGCATAAGGAGGGAGATGTTTGACAGGTGCATGCACAGAGGAACAAGCAAATGAGGATAAAATGAGAGGGCAACTAACTACTTAGAAGTCAAGGATGGAGAAGCCTCGAATGAGATCACACCTGCTAACATCTTGATCTTTAAATGTGCACTTCAGAATTGTGAGTCAGTAAATTTCCATTGCTTAAGCCACCCAACCACTATGATTTTGTTGTGGCAGCCAGAGAAAATTGATATATGCTGGCTTTGAAGTTACGGAAAGAGGCCGTAGACCAATAATGCACAGAGAATGTAGCTCCAGATGTGGAAAAGAACAAAGACGTGGATGCTATCCTATAGTTCCGGAGAGCCTGCTCAAACTCTCCAATACCTTCATTTCTTCTAAGTGATACTCCAGAACAGAAAGAGAATAAATTTCTGCTATTTCAAGCCAGCAATTTGGTTACAGCACCCACAGGAAACTAATACAGGTAATAAGCTAGAATAATAGTCTGGCAGCCGGGAGGGAAAAACAGGCCTGAAAGTTGGGTTCCCATGGAAGATTGCCAAAACAATGTTAGCTTACTAAAATAACGTTAACTTTAAGCATGATATGAGTATTATCTTCCATGAGTTGGAAGATCATGTTTAAAGGCAATAAGATGTTTTATTGACAGAGTTGATACTTGAATACTGAAAATTATGAAGCAATTTTCAGGGGTGGATGCAATTTGAAGTAATATCTATGCCTGTTGCTAAGGTTTGGGTTCAGGGACAGCCCTAACGAAAGGGATTTACCAAATGCTGTGAGATATCAGAACCCTGTAAGTCCAGGATGGGATTCTGGCATGATTTTGCCTTCCAGACTAATAACTGGCCTTCAAATACAAAATGACATCAGAGGCTCCTGCATAGACAAATCTGCAGCATATTGACAACACAAATACAGTTTTCAGATCTAAGGACTAAGTCTAAATACAGAATGCCCTGCTCTTGTGAGTCTGAGGTTATCAATTCCTATGCAAGAGTGATATGGTGAGTGGACTCAGAACCCTAAAGGACTGATCATTCAACCTTAAGACTCCTGGCCCACAGCTGATAGAGCTTGGAGAGGGCACTGGTGGCCCTGAGAATAGGAGAATATGACTTCTCATTATGATAGCACACTCATGCGTCCAGGACACGTGAGCATTTGTCAGCTTGTGTCTCACATTGTGGAGCTATCGTAAGCTTGATTTTTCACGCCAATTACTGCCGGCATGTGCCTCATTCATGAATTGACTTTCTGATACTCCAAGGCTTGAATTGATATCATTATTCTAATAGTAATTTGTGTTCTTCAGTGATATTTCAGGACTTCTGTCTTACATGGTTTGATTTTACTTCCCTTTACCTTTGAAGTTTAGTGTGACATGAAATTTGCTCTAATAAATGAAATGTTAGCAGAAGCACTACACTAGTCATTTGGTTTCTATGGGGGTATAGGTTACAGGATCTCTATGTCTACCAGTGTGTAGATGGTCAAGTCTCTGATATAAAATACCTAGTACAATGTAAATGCTATGTAAATAGTGTGTTGTATATTTTATTTCTGTTATTCTTTAATTGTTGTTATGTTTTATTGTGGGTTTTTTTTTTTGCCTCATATTTTCAATGTGCAGTTGGTTGAATCCATGATGCACAACTCATGGGTATGTAGGGTGAACTTCTGTTTTCCAGATGAAAACTTGAGGAATCACCATTGAGTTTCCATGGTCTCATTTTCCTGCCTAGGAAACCATGGGTGAATGGAATGTTATGCACTCTGAGACTTGGTCCTGTAGGAAGAAATGGATAGAGCTGAGCAACCTAAGTCAATCTCACTGGACATACGTAAGCAGAGAAAATAATGTATATGTAAACATTTTTTAATGTGCTGAGATTTTGAGCTTGTTTATTACAGCAGAATAACAACTTATATTAAATAATACAAACTGCTTTTTAAATTTTGGATGTAGGCTATAATTCTGCTTTAATAAACTATTGTAACTTATAATCACATAATTACTCATTTCTCCACTCCATCATACAAAATGTATATTTCATATGAACATTTTTTTAAATTACATTGTATTTCATGGAACGTCTTTAAATCATACACAGTTTATATTGCAAAATATACATTGAGCATGAGCCCATCTTCAGGTTATTTTTAAAATCCTCAAAAATTAAAGGAGAAACTTTCCTTTATTGAAATCAGCAAGGTTATATCTTTGTAAGTGTCTTGCCTGCATTCACTTCCTATAAGAAAAGAAAATATTAGCTTTATTTAAATAGCTTGTTTTTAATGGGAGATAAAGCTTTTGCAACAATTGCTTTTTACTTCATGAGTTGTACCGTATATCATACGAAAGGAAAATCAAAGTAAGTAATTTTTGATCCTCAAATCTCTCTCTCTCTCTCTCTCTCCCTATTTCTTTCCCTCTCTCTCCCTCTCTCTTTCCCCACTTGCTCTCTGTCTCTTCATTCACATACATACAAGCATGAGCACACATACCATACACACAGGGACACACATACCCATGTGTACATTGATATAGGCCAATTCCTATACTTAATCATGATAAAATGGAGTTATAATGGCAAGGATAATCAACATCTTGCTCACTATTTGATTTCAACCTGTTCGCTAGTGCTTAAAGCTAGAGGGAAGAAAAAGAAGAAATGAGGAGGAAGAAATGGAGGGGAAAATTTGAGAAAGAGTAGGAGATTGTTGAATTTAGTTTGAATTTGACAAGCAAGAATTCAGAAAAAAGCAGCGTGATAAGCTCATTTGTACCCTACACCTCGGCATCATCCAATATACCCAGGTAACAAACCTGCACATGTACTCCCTGAATATAAAATAAAAGATAGAAAAAACAAGAAAAGTAAAAATAAAAGTTAATAATATAGAAGAAAAGCTTAATATGCTTTATGTACTACATCTTCAGACTGGAATCACTGAGGGAAAACCATTGCCACAACAGTACAAAGAGCTAAATAGAAAAGAATATTATTTTTATAACAACATAACTGGAATTTCAAAGCATTATTATAGTTCTTCTTTTTTAAAATATCAAATCACAGCATTGTGTTTATCTGAAAGAAAAACTGTCTTATTCTCATATACTGAAGTTCATTTCAAACTGCAACACATTTATGTACTTGTGTGTACAAGTCATGCTTTATGTACTTAGTGATTTCAAGTCATGCTTTAATCTGAGCTAGATAATTATTTTAAAAAGTATATTCTTAAAAAATAAAATATTACATTTTAGGAGGCTGAGGTGGGCAGACCATCTGAGGTAAGGAGTTTAAGACCAGCCTGACCAACATGACAAAACCCTGTATCTACTAAAAATACAAAAAAAATCGCTGGGCGTGGTGGCACATGCCTGTAGTACCAGCTATATGGAGACTGAGGCAGGAGAATCACTTGAACCCAGGAGGTGGAGGTTGCAGTGAGCTGAGATCATACCACTGAACTGCAGCCTGGGTGACACAGTGAGACTCTGCCTCAGAAAATAATAAAATATTATAATTATAAGTTTTAAATAATAAATTAACTCTGAATAAGAGTATAGTAGTAGAATTTATTGAATTTGAGAAAAGATAGCCTGCTAGGCGTACTATTCCCCAGTGTGTTTTTCCCTTAAAATTATATCTGGGAGCTGTTTCAAAAACATTGCATAGAGGTTTTCCTTACTCTTTTTTAGAAGCAAATTTAGTAGTCCGTTGTTTGACTAATGCTTCACAATATCAATGTTATAAGTCTTTCTTTGTCTTAAGTAATGGTTTATGGTATATATCCACCTTGATAGGAAAATTGCTACTGCTCCTTTTTTTTTTTAATCTGAAGTCTTCCAGTATAATGCTGTTCATATTTAAGACATCATTGTTCAGCTTTTATTTTCAAATTTTATAAATTAGTTTGTCTTAGGCCCATTTTTATATAGGGCAAAGATTTAAGATTTGTCTTATTCAAATCTGAACCCTCTCATTAGGGAGATTTTCTTACTAATTATCTATAGTCAATGTTTGTCCATATTCCAATTAACCCTTAGCACATTACTTTATCACAGAACTCAAAGAATACCCAAAGAACATTGTTCTCTCAGCACTCAGCGACCAGTGCTACTTAACGTCCAGGAGAGGTGCTATGAATCTCTTAGAACGCTTGAGCTCAAAACTACATTCCCATTTCTTAAGATGTTAGACCACTATCAACTGCAGCAGAAGAGAATTACGGTAGGCCCTCTGTGTCCATGGATTCTGCATCTGAAAAAAATTGGCTTCACCACAGAGAAATATGTCTATTCTAGTCATAACAATGGTCACATTTACAAATAAGATATTCGTGAAGCAGTTGAAGTAAGAGAGAGAGCACTATAAAATGCCTATATATATGCCTAAATTATGAGTACATAAATTAATTTATGCATTTAAAGTCACCAGTTTTGATTTTATAATAAGGATAATTGAATACAAGAAGAAAAATATACTAAAATCATAGTCTTGATCTATACTGTAATGAATGTTTTGTATTAGAGGGACAGAAAGGGTGATTATGATTCACAAAAACAGGAATACTGGGAAAGAATGCCAGAGTACAAGGAAAAAGACAAATACAAGTGGTAAGACATCACAGAAAAACAACAGGGGAGAATAGTAAAGAGAGAATCATGTCAAATGTGGTAAAGACTTTAATTAACATAAATAAAAGTCAGTATTAAGATTTAGCAGTGAGGAAGTTATTGGTGACTTAGGTTTGAATGGCTTCAGTGCATTGGCAGACACAATTGTTGGTCAGGTTGGAGTTATCTCAGGGAATGAATATGTAGTGAATACATGCCACCCTTCTTTTTTGTTTGTTTGTTTTTTGTTTCTGTCAGTCTTTAATTACCTTTTATTTCTAGTGGAGGCAAACAACCAAGATTATTTTATGAGGTTTTGCTTCAAGACAAATTGGATTGGGGCTCTTTGCACAGAGATAACTTTTCTTAATCTGCTCCCAATTGTTTAATGTTTTGCATTTTCAGGTTAGTCTATAATTTTTACCGTTGGGTTAATTTGTAGTGTAGTTCTTCAGGCAACACATTTAAATTATTCCCTTTCCTCCTTCCAACTATAAAATTTCTATTCATCAGAAGCCTTCCAAGGGATGGTTAGAACATTCAGTGATGGACACATGAATGTTAAAGAAGGATTTCTGGACCTTGTAATTGGGGAACAACATTCCCTGCATACCACTGATAAATAAGCATCTCTGAATATGCATTCCAATCATGCCACCCTTCTAAGACACTGGGCAGTAAAGGAGAGAAGAGAGATGGGAGTGTGTGAGTGAGATGCAATGTAATCAGTACATTTTCATTCTTTTGCAATTTTGATAAAAGAGTAGAGCGAGAATCATGATGGAATTTAAGAAAATGAAGAGCATAATTGATAAGGAAGTAGAGAACATAGTATATAAAACATAAGTTGATTAGTCTAAAACAAAGAGAGAGCCACTTTCATAAAATAGAAAAGTGGGTAAGGTGGCATGCTGATTTAAAAAAAATTGCAGGGAAAATGAGAGTAAATGAGAGGGTGAGTATTTTAATGGTAAAGTGATAGGTGGAAATACATAGGTAGACAGGATAATAAAGGAACATCCGGCTCCAATGGATGATGAATGCTTTCAACTTTGATATTACAATGGCTTGATATGATGAAGAAAGGCACTAAAGAAGAGTAGAGGAAGTGAGTACACAGAAGAAAAGAAAGTCATTTGAAGACAAGGTAGAGAGAATAGAACAGCTCCTGTAAAATTTTTTTTTAAATGTGAGAATTCAAAGTGTCGTTCAAATATAATGTACCTATTTTATTGTCTACTAATTTTTATTATCTCATTAGCTATAGCCAGCCTTAAAAGGCAATGTAGGTGGTTTTTAAGGTAGGGAATGACATTAGTTTCCATTTTAAACTAATACTTTAAACTACATTTTTCCAATGTCAGTGTTTTTCTTAATGTGTTAGAATTCGTGTTATTTCTCCTGGTACTGCTGATAGATAAATGCATAATTGAAAAATGAATCTTTCACTAAAATAGAGCAAGCAATGTATCTCCTACAAAACTGAAACCATGGATACCCCTCTAAGGCTTTCACCACTAGCATTTGTATACTTTTTTGGCATTATTCCATAAACTGTAAGGACGCATTAAGGACAGATATAGCAGCCGTACTAATAATTACCTATTCTATAAACAAATTAGTTAAGCACTCTTGTCTTTACTTTTCTAACCTGTAAAACAATATCTACTTGGGAAAGTTACTGTGAAAATGAAATAAAATAGAAAAGTGTATGTAGGGCTCCTGGCAGAGTGGATCATCAAAAGTCAATTTTCTTATCATTCGTTTGTAGAAATAACTTGAGTTAAACTAAATTTTTTTTAGTTGTTATTGTTTGGTTGTTATTCTCACACAACTGAAATTTGCTTATGTCCAACTTACATTATCAGATCCATTCCCCTTTACAGAGAAATAAGGCTTTAAAATATATTGGGTGAGAAACTGTCTAGATCTAATATTTTATTATTGAAAATAATAACATAGAGGAAAAAAGAAAAAGAAGAAAAATATTAGGTAATAAAGGAATTTCTTTTATCTCCCTCTGCAGTGTTTCACAACCATCATTCCCTTAGTGGAATACAAAGAAATAAAATTAGTGATTTGAAATTTTGGCAATGTTACTTTATATATGAGAAGCTTCAGGGATGAAAGCATGTGACGGGTGGTGCAGAATTTTTTCTTCTCTAAGTAAAATGAATCAGAATCATCTCTCTGTATACAAGGAAGTTCTCCATTTAAAAAGTTAGTGTGCGTTTGAAAAGATTCATTCACTGTTTAAATACTGTATTCCAATACCCACTTTATTAAGTTGATTTGCACAATTTAAGTTGTCTGCTGCTCACCATGTTAGTGCCTCTCCTTAATGTTTATCCTGAGACTCCTGCCTCACTTTTATTCTCTCTAGCACTATCATTAGTGGATGTCATGCTCAGATTCCTGGCACAGAGTGACAAGACATGGTACTACAAACACTTACAGGGTTTCAGCACTTTAAACATCAGCAAAATATGCTAAGGCAGCATGTTCATCACATTTGGCAGTAAAGAATGGTAAGACGTAGGCTTACGATACTAAAACACGGTATATAATTTCAACCTTATTTCAACCAAATTATCTCTGAAATATGTTACCTCCCAGTTTTTCCTAGTTATTTTTTTTAAAAAAGCAAACTCATAAAATGTATTTTACTTACAAAAGAGTTCTATAACTTCTGTTATTATAATCTTATATTGACCTCAAAAAATGCAATAAAGAAAATCTGGTTTTACGTACTATTCCTGACATTGAATAACCATGTAATACAGACAAATCACATAACCTTATCAAGTTTAATTTACTCAGTAATAGAATGTTAATCTCATATTCTGAATATTATTTTAATTATTGAATACTAAAAGTTTTAAAGCTATGCAAACTATGAGAAGATTTACTACATATTAGCAATAATATTCAATTCTGGCAATATTCTACTTGTTAAGGTATGTGTAGAATAAATAAACCATGTCAGTTATTAAAGCAAAATATAGCAATTCAAGCATACAGGTGAAGGAACATCATCATTGAACAATTAGCACCAGGTAACAAATCTGTTAGCAGAAAATTTGGAATATAAAACATGTATCAAGCCAAGGTAACATATATGGGAAGTAGGGCATCAGGAAGTTTAAGCTTTTAGGTTTTACCCCTTTTTTAGAATCAGGGATCAAAGTAAGAGAGAGACCAACTGCAAAACTGAAAACGTGGAGAGCTGTTCTCCCCCAATACATTTTAAATCCCTCATTTTTCTGTAGAGGGGAATGGACCTGATAATGTAATTCGAACATAAGCAAATTTCAGTTGTGTGAGAAAAGAAAAATGTAGAGATAGACATTTGAAAAATAACTTAATGGAGTATATTTTCTTAATATTAAAAATAAATCTTTGTGTGTAAATATCTATTTTGATTTCCTGTCACCTGATGTCGGAGGATGACAACACAGGGCATTCTCACTAGGATATGTTTCATCACATGAATTTAGAAGAACATCAGCAATGTGGTGAGGTCATGGTCTCCTTGAGGAAGAACTTAGAAATGCTGACTTCCTGCTGGTGATGAAACATAGATTACATGGAAAGCTGTGTACTTGTGTATGCAGATCCTGACTACTTTGAATAGGAATCCAGAGTTTAAAGAGCACAGCCTCTGTGGTGAGCAGGCTCTGGGACAGATGCCTATAATCCCTGCCTCCTGATGTTCGCAGCCTTGTCTGCTCCCTGTACCACTGAGTGTGGGGTGGACTTAGTTATTTGCTTTTAACCAATAGAATGGAACAGAAGTCATGCCATATCAGTTCTGAGAAACGCAAAAATATGTGTTTTTTAAACACGATTTCTCTCTTTTCCTGTCTTGGATTGTTTATCCAAAGACAGTTGTCAGGCTGTGGGTGGGACAACATGAAATCTAGCTGCCACAACATGAAACAGCCCCATACTGACGTGCATGTGACAAGACTTTGAAGCTGGCCCACAGTCATGAGGGTGAGGTTAGAAGTAGATAGCCCTTTTCCAATTGAGGTTTTAGTTGTATCTATATACGTGACATAGCTAAATGTTTGCAGTCTCCAATTTTGGAGGTGAAGACTGTTGGAAAGTTGATTGAACCATGAAAGCAGACTTTTCATGAGGGACTTAGCACCAACCTGTTGGTGATAAGTGAGTTCTTGCTCAGTCAGATCACGTATGATCTGGTTGTTTAAAAGTCTGATACCTCTCTCTTTCTTTTTCTTTTCTCTCTCTCTCTCGTGTTCACTCTCGCCATATGATACACCGGGACCCCCTTGTGTTTGGCCATGGCTGTAAGCTTCCTGAGGCCTCACCAGAAGCCCCTCAAATACCCAATACAATGCTTTCTATACAGCCTGCAGAAATCTGAATCAACTAAACTTATTTTCTGTATAAATCACCCAGTCTCGTGTATGTACAGCACTGCAAGAATGGCCTAACACAATATCCTTCAAACTGTCTAAAATAACATACCTTGAAACAGAAGGAGCTAGTTAAGTGATACTCGTATTCCTGACCCTCAGAAACTGAGATAATAAATATTTGTTGGCTTTAGCGGCTACATTGTGGTAGAATTTGTTGTGCAGTAATAAATAACTAATGCAACCATCAATTAAAACAAATATATTTTTGATCTGTCAGTCAGGTGCTATAGGGGGAACGCTGCTGATTTTGCCTCTTGCTGTTTTCCTCAGTGTCCACTCCCTACTTCACGGTAAACAGCAAGTAGTACCCATGGAGAGCATGGACAATGGTCTAACATCTTCATACAATAACACCAGAAATATCCATGAAGAAAAGCAGTGATTTCAGAGACTAGCAGGAAGTCAACCTCTGTAAGAGAAGTGGAAGAATTTATGCCATCAAAGCCGATATGGAAGTTTCACTTTCCGAGAACATGCCTTGATATTCTTTTTGCTTATCTTTACAAATTCAGACTTTGTGAAAGATCACTAATACTACAGTTACCTATCACAATGTAAAACTCATTAAAATATTTATATTCCACAAGTGTAATTTTCTCCTAATAACTTTTTTTAAAATAGACCAATTGAAATTTGACTATATTAATGCCATCTTAGTGTCATTCAGGAATATCAATCCAAGTTCAAAAAGTGACTAAATTTCATAATCACTCTAGGCAAATTTTTATATTTATATCCTCTTCTTACCAATTACCACTGTTTTCAGGTTTATTTTAAAAAATATTCTTTTATATTCTTCCTGTGAAAATTAAAAAAAAAATGTAGCAAGAAGAAAGTAAAAGCTGTACATATCAGCAGCCACAGAATTACACAAGATCAGTGTCGAAAAGGAATTTCCACAATTTGTTTCTGGCAAGCAGTCATCAGATGTTGGCAAGTAATAAGTCAGCATATTTTGAGTAACTGATGATGGTAACATCTATGTACGTGATCCATTTCATTTTCCACATTTACTTACAGTAGTTTTCCAAATTTTTAGCTGGAAATTACTTCCACATAACTTTTCTCCAGAGGTCAATTAACATTAAATCTAGTCTTTTTTCTTTACACCTGGCTTCAAATACCTTAAGATAATATTTATTTTGATATATTTTCTTCATTCCAAGAAAAACTGGAATGCAAATAATTGAGGGCAGTGTTATTTTTCAGGGTTGGTGACCACTGGCGATGTATCAGAGGTTATCTATCAGTACATTATGCTTTTAATAATGGCATGTGAGTTTCAGTTAAATAAGATGTGTTTCTCAGCACATTGTTTGCTACTATCTTTCTTGTCCATTTAATATTTCAGGTCTATTTTACATGAATCACTACTGAAATTACATAGGTTGTTCTTGAATATGTTTGTTTATTTTGTCTTGACGGTTTGTTTCAACTTAATATATATACCTAGTAAATAGCATTGTTATAAATTCATGTCGAAATTGATGTGAAATTATATAAACCTGAATTCAGATTTTACCCTCGATACATTTCTCAAAGCTTTCATCAATCAATGTTTTCAAATTGTAGATTAAAGTCTTGGGTGACATAAGTGCCATGGCACATTTTGGAACTATTAATTGCAAATAAGTCACTTTTTAAAATAATTTAAGTCAATAAGTCACTCAAGATTGAACTTACTATCAAACCTAATTTAGTTTTCAGTTTAAGATCTCGAAACCATACAAAGTCAACCTTAGAGTCATAGCCCCGTCTGCACCCTGGAAATATCTCAGAGCTTCTTACTTCAGGAAACATTGAATGTATCTCTTCCTTCATGTGGAAACTGAACTAGTGATCGGGGGGAATAAAAGTAAATAATCACCAGATAGTAGTCTTAAAAGAAAAATTATGAGGCTCTAACAGCAAATGAAAAAAAGAAGCAAGCCAGCTTGAGTATTAGTGAGATTAGTATATAAAGAAGGTGTAAACGAAGTTCTATAAAAAGGAAATCAGAAAGAGACTAAGTGGGTTTCTCTGACTTGTCTTGCTTGAGGAAAATATCAGGGAAATTCCTACACTTAGAACATTCCTTGAAATGAGCAGTTAGCAATGCACATTATACTGACTAGTGATATGCTTTTGTCAGTGATTTATATTTTAATATAGATTAATTATCTATATACTAAGAAGGTCCAAATGCTCTTATTAAGCCCTCAACATTTTGTTAGAAATATGTCCTTTATATTAATTGGTACTTACTATTAGATTTTACAAGTAGAACACCTTCACCTAGGTTATTCTTATTCCATCTCTGAGAGGTGAAATGTCGTAGATGATGGAATCTTATTTCAAGATAAAAAGGTGAATCTCATTTCATTTAGAAATTACAAATAAATGTCAAACTTTTTCATGAATCATGTGATTATTAAATCACTATCCAGTGATTCAATTCATTACTGAGATTTTCATACTTACTAGTAAACAGAAATAAATATCAAAATCTTAGTTCTCAGAATATTTCTAACATAGCCCATATTAATTTACTATGCTTCCCAGGAAAATCACACACAAGATTTACAATAAAAATTATTATTGTTATTGTTGTGCGTATGTGTCCTGAATACTCTTGCTGAGGGACAATTATTGATACGTGTCTTACACTTCCAAATATCTTGTGAAAAGCCATTGGCAGCTTTTTTACAGACTATTGATCTAATAAATGTGTGTATAGTAAATAGCCTTGGAACATAAACATAGCACGTCCTTCTTGGACTAAATCCATACTTCTGTTTCTTGATCAGGATAATAAAGATATTCCCTTCCTCAGAGAAATGTTGGGCAGGATTGCTCGTACCCCTGTATAAATCATGTTTTCCTAAATTTGGTACTCCCCAGCTGTGACCCAATCCCACCGTATGTGTAGCAACTGGGGAGCCCCTCATTGCCTCCAAAGGAATCAGAGGCAGGTATAAGGGAAAGTAATGTGAAGAGGAGGTTTATGCTGCTTTCAGTGAGTAATAATTATCTTTTATTCTGGTCCTGGTGCCATGGTTTTTGCCAGACTCTATGAAACCATAGAAGCTGATCATTATCTTGCAAATAAGTTGAAACCTTAGACTGTTCGCAGTTTCAATAACTCCCTTTTCTGAAGACCTGTGCTACATAACATTTCCCTTATGTCTCAGTCTGTACTTTCTGAGTCACACTATATGACAGGAAGGAGTAGAGTGATTTTTCTATGTTTCACCCTGATATCAATAGTTAAACGTCCATCACAAAATTATTGTAATTACTAAGACCGCAAGCTTTTCATCATTCTGAAACTTGTTATTTTCTTATATTGAAAGTTGCATAATATTTTATAGCTGGAAAAGTAATTTTATGTAAATTAGCTAATTTAATATTTGGTAAAATCCTGAGGAATATTATCTTAGTTTCTGCTAAGAAAACTATGAGATTCAAAAATGTAATAAGACAGCCAGGAGACTACGGTGAATTAATGGTACCTTATCACACTCAACACCCTGAATACTACTTGGATGTTTTGTATTTTGCTTTTGTTTTTGTACAATTCTATACTTTTGTGTAATATACACAAAACAATTGTCTAATGTATACCACTATTAAAATTTACAAGACCTTAGACAATGTACAGAATATTTCAGAATTGTGTGGCACTATTATTACAAACATGGCACTTTGGTGAAAATCTGGTATTTGGTCAGTGAAAGATATCATTAAACATAAAGGAAAGAAATTACTCTAAATAATAAACAGGTAGATAAATATATTAACACATTTGAATCACATGACAATGAAGGTATAATACTATATCTTGAAACTAGTGTTATGCAAATGATATATGAAAATAATTTTTAGCTTTAAATATAAAATTTAGATTAAAACATTAAGGGTTAATATTCAGAAGTTAGAGAAAAGGCAACAAATTAACTTATAAAAAAAGATAAAGACTTAACACAGTGCATAAAGTAGAAAAAATATGGAGAAAAAGATGAAGGAGAAGAAGAAGAAAAGGAGGAGAAAAGGAAGAAGAGAAAAGAGGAGGAGAAAGAAGATAAGAAGGAAAAATTTTACAGTCTTGCCAATACACTGCAATGTAGCAATCTCTCATTGTGAGTTATCACCAGGAGTTCTTTGTCTCATGAGCAAGAGAGTTAAGGAGTATGAACACAAATGGTAAGGTTGAAGTGAAAGTTTAATAAGTGAAAGAAGAAAGCTCTCAGGTATGTGCAGTGGCTCACGCGTGTAATCCCAGCACTTTAGGAGGCCAAGGTGGGCGGATCGCCTGAGGTCAGGAGTTTGAGACCAGTGTGGCCAATGTGGTGAAACCCCATCACTACTAAAAATACAAAAATTAGCTGGGCATGTTGGCAGGCACCTGTAGTCTCAGTTGCTTAGGAGGCTGAGGCAAGAGAATCTCTTGAACCAGGAGGCAGAGGTTGCAGTGAGCCAAGTTTGTGCCACTGCATTCCAGCCTGTGCGACGGAGTGAGACTCCATCTCGGAAAAAATAAATAAATAAAATAAGAAAGCTCTCCACAGCAGAGAGGGGTCCCAAATGGGTTGCTGTTTTTATAGTTGAATGCAAAGGTCTCTACAGGAAAGTGCAGAGGGCTGGGCATCCCATTTACATAAGGCACAAATTTCTGGTAGCTCTACCTAATGTACATGCAGGCCCTTAGCATGAGTTACTCCATATTGCTTTGTTCCCCTTACTAAGCATGTGTCAGGGAATGGAATTTCCATTGCAGGCATGTCTGGAAAGGTCACCTGTATAGACTTTCTTATCTGCGCAGCTGTGGGCATGCCTTAGACAAGTCTTGTGCAAGTTCCCTTATCTGTTCCTGCAGGCTGTTCTTGTGTTTGAAAGAATTCCACCGAGAACTCACTCTAACTGCCTACCTGACTGGGGTTTTTCCTTTCTCCTTTTTCACAAAGAAGCCAAGTTTGGTTCTTCAAAAGAATTAGTAACATTTGTCAAACTCAAGACACATTTCAAAATAAGTTATTGCTGAATTAAACAATGAGAATATTAAATAGAACTGCATATTGACTAGATATTAAATAGAAATACCTCTAATAGTAAATTTAAAATTGGTAATTTACAGGAATGTATAAATTTTCACATCTTTTTAATAAAAATATAGACCTTAATTTCCTTATTTTCTTGACAAACTTGAATCATCAGTTTAAGACACCAAAAAAATTTATATCCTCCATCAATTTTATAAAATAATCAAAGAAAAAAATCTAATCATATCAAATTATTTTAGTGTACATAAAAGGGGGAAATGCTCACCAGCTCACTTTATGATTCTCATAAAATCTTTGCCTCATATTCTGTAGATGCTTGTTAATGACTAATGTGAACGAAGAATAAAATCTTAAATCTTAAAACCCCAAGCTCACTGTGCAAAAGAGAAAGTTAAGCTTGCGAACTGAGTCATGTAGAAAACTACCTTCTTTTTGTTCCCAAACAGATAGCTATAATTTTACGTGCTTAGTTTATCATAAGTTATGTAGATGTACTGCCAATGAGACTAGTGCATAATAATTGACTCCCCTCACTCCTTACTTTTCATATGTAAAATGTATGTTCACTGGGTGCTAAGCAAAGCCTCAGAAGAATTAACAGCTTGCCTCAGTGCCTACCTCTGCCTCTTTATTTATATTTATTTATTTATGTTTTTGCTCTTCTCCTCTAGCTTATTCTTTTCCCTTTAAATATTGAAGTTCCCAAAACCCTCTTTTGAAAAAACACAGTCCACAGGTTTTATTTTACTTGTATTTCTTTTTCCTAGGCACATCTTCAACCTTGGCAAAGTAACCTTGAAACAGTTGAGATCTACTTCAGTTACATTTTGGTTTACGCTAGTAATCACACTCAAGGTAAAAGAAAGGGGAAGAGAGAAAAAATGAAAGGGGTACTGCAAATCATGCCTATTCCCTTTTACAAGATATTCTGCATTCTCATATGCCCTTCGAACATTTCATCCCAGGATTCACTGGCCAGCTTATCAAAATAGTGTCCTCTAGCCCTCTCTAGCTGCAAGTGATGTTGGGAAATCCTGGAATGGAAGAGTCACCTTAGATAAAGTTCAACTCCAAACATGTCAGAATATTTTGGCAAGAAATGAAATGCAAATATCATAGAATCATACTGTCACCTCTTCCATAGTCACCAATCTTGAAGCAGAGTTGAACATTGTAAATGTGATGTAGTTTAATGATACCTCCATCAAAGCCCTTTGATATAACAAAAAAACTATAAATTAATTCCTATTCTACACAAGTGGATCGCACTTGAGTAGTCAATTTTCTTAACTGATATACATATATGTGTATATATATATATGTATATATACACACATATTCATATATATG
This sequence comes from Plecturocebus donacophilus, assembly GCA_004027715.1. Classification (NCBI taxonomy): domain Eukaryota; kingdom Metazoa; phylum Chordata; class Mammalia; order Primates; family Pitheciidae; genus Plecturocebus; species Plecturocebus donacophilus. The sequence goes on along the minus strand of PVKP010010695.1, from coordinate 9,153 downwards.
GATATATGTAGTAAAATAGTTACAATTGTGAAGCAAGTTAACATATCTGTCATCTTACATAGTTACTAATTCTTTTCTGTGTGTAACAACAGCTAAAATCCACTTATTTAACAAAAATCCCTAGTACAATACAATTTTATTAACTTTAGTTCTCACGTTGTACATTAGATTGCTAGGCTTGTTCATCCTAAGTATCAACTATTTTTACCCTTCGACCTAGATTTTCTTTATTTCCTCTCCCCACCCCATACCTGCAGTAACCAGTTTCGCTGCTCCATAGCATTCTAGCTATCCAGTGGCTGGATACTGGCATTAATTGGATGAAATTCAAAACAAATTATCCTCTCATATACACCTTAAAACAATGTATAAGTTTCCTGTTTTCTTAACTGATTATTCCTGATATTCCTACCTTGAGATATATCCCAGTAGCTGATAATTCTACATGACCTCCAGTGACTAGATGTTTATTTTTAAGCCACAGCCTTCCCATTATTTTGCCTCTAAAATTTTGCTTCTAAAATCCCAAAGCTTCCGCTTTAAATTTTCCATTTTTCTGTATCATTTCATTTGATTATTCACTCACCTTATTCCAATCTGTATATATTTTATGTATTAGGGATAGAGTTAAAGCATCTCTTTTTATTATTTATATTTGATCGTGTTTTATTACATTTCTAAGATTGTTTCTAAACCCTAAGATCTCACTTGACCAACCTTCATATTTATATCACTGTATTTTTCTATAGAAAAAAATAGGCCTTAGACCATTGTCCATGCTCCCCATGGGCACTACTTGCTCTGTTTACCATGATCGGATGAGGAAGTGAACACTGAGGAAAACAGCAAGAAGCAAAATCAGCAGTGTTCCCTCTATAGCACCTGACTGACAGATCAAAACATCTTTGTTTTAATTGATGGTTGCATTAGTTATTTATGACTGCATAACAAATTCTGCCACAATGTAGCAGCTGAAGGCAACAAATATTTATTATCTCATTTCTGAGGGTCAGGAATACGAGTATCACTTAACTAGCTCCTTCTGTTTCAAGATATTTTAGTTAGGCTGTTTCAAGGATATTGTGTTAGGCCATTCTTGCATTGCTATACATAGCTGAGACTGGGGGAGTTATAAAGAAAATAGATTTAATTGGTTCAGGGGTCCTCAGGCTGTATAGAAAGCATGGTGCTGAGTATCTGAGGGGCTTCTGGTGAGGCCTCGGGAAGCCTACAGTTATGGCAGAAGGCAAGGGGGTCCTGGTGTATCACATGGTGAGGGTGGGAAGGAGAGAGAGAGAGTCTGTCTCAGACTTTTAACAGCCAGCACTTAAGACACCAAGCACTTCATGTAGTCCTGAACACTCACAAAGACCCTACAGATAATGTTACAGTGACACTGTTTTGTCTATAGATTCACTTCCTATGGTTTCAGCTACCTGAAGTTAACTGCAGCTTGAAAATGTGAGTACAATGCATTTAGATATTTTGAGAAAAAGAGAGCACATTCATATAACTTTCATCATAGTATGTTGTTATAATGTTCTATTTCATTACTTATTATTGTTAACCTCTTACTGTGCCTAATTGATAAATTAAACTTTATGTTAGGCATGTATGTATAGAAAAAACATAGTACTGTATATATAGGTTTGGGTACTTTCTGTGGTTTCAAACATCTATTGGAGATCTTGGAGCATTTTCTCTGCAGACAAATGGGGACCACTGTATTTGTTCTCATTTCTCATAAGAGAAAAATGTGGCTCAGAGAAGTAAAATAATATGACTAAGTTGGGTAACTTGTAAATACAGCCACTATTTGAACTCAGCTTTAATTCCAAATCATATGCTTGTTTACAATATCTTTATTGGCTGGGCATGGTGGCTCATGCCTGTAATCTCCTCACTTTGGAAGGCCAAGGTAGGTGGGTGATCTAGGTTAGGAGTTTGACACCAGCCTGACCAACATGGTGAAACCCTGTCTCTATAAAAATACAAACATTAGCCACCTGTATGTAATCCCAGCTACTTGGGAGGCTGAGGCATGAGAATCACCTGAACTGGGGACGCAGCGGTTGTGATGAGCCGAGCTAACCCCACTGCACTCCAGCCTGAGTGACAAGAGTGAAACTCCATCTTAAAAAAATAATAACAGTAATAATATATTTATTGTTTTTGTATATAAATTGTAAACAAATATATTTTTTACTTTTCTGTATGTTTAGAGTCTGCATTGCTGAAAAATGATTTTTTAGATATGTTTGGATTTTTTATAGTCTTTTACATGAAAAATATGTGTGTATAGGCTCCATTTTCCTGTACAAATTCACAATGCCTTTCAAGTTAATAAACTATATAGTTTGATGATTTTACTTTTCAGTACTACTTTCTCTGAACAGTTTTGGAAGCACTAAGAACTCTTATTCAGAACCAGATAAAAACTATTGCTAAAAACATCATGAGTATAGTACTTTAATTGAGCTGATGAGATTTATGCATGTTAATCTACCTTAAACTACTTTAATTTTTTATTATGACCTGCTAAACCCCATTAATGACAACACGATATTACTTTCAGGGTTTATTTATGTTTTTTAAAAAATCTTTGTTCTCTTGGGCAGGTATTACGTTATATCAATTACACCTTGACTTTTTAAGTAGAAGTTTCTCAAAAGGAAGACAAATCATTAATCAAGCTTATCAGGAACAGTCCCTCAACAAATCAGAAAATTAGATAATAACAGGTAAAACATGGACTAGGTTTTATTTCCATTAGATATGTTCCCAAATAGAGTCACAGTCAAAATCTTAAGCTACTGATGAGTGCGGTGGCTCACGCCTGTAATCCCAGCACTTTGGGAGGCTGAGGCGGGCAGATCAACTGAGATCAGGAGTTCAAGACCAACTCTACCAACATGGAGAAACCCCGTCTCTACTAAAAATACAAAATTAGCCAGGCATGATGGCACATGCCTGTAATCCCAGCTACTCGGGAGGCTGAGGCAGGAGAATCACTTGAACCCGGGAGGCAGAGGTTGTGGTGAGCTGAGATCTCCCCACTGCACTCCAGCCTGGGCAACAAGAGCAAAACTCTGTCCCAAAAAAAAAAAAAAAAAAAAAAAAAAATTGAGCTATTACCATTCACTAGCTGCTCCAATCACCTCCTTTCTATTACAAAACTGTGACTGTAGAAACCAAATGTGTAGATTGCTCTTCTGTTTTCTGCTTAGTGACTGTGCCAAAGTCGGATGTATTCATGCTTTTCTTTTGGAATGAAATAACAACAGTTGCTTTTCATGTACTTCTTGATGATTTGCCAGACTGTGTAAACCCAGCCATTTCTATAACTTCTGGAGAGACAGATGTGTAAAAAGTCTGTCTTCAGGCATCTAAATGATTACATAAAGGTATTTTCAGAAATTTTTCAGGCATGCTTTCCTTTGTGGCTTTTACTTCTCTGTATTCATTTTCGTGTCAGAGTCCAAAGATCGTCAAACATTTCATATAACACCAACATAAAATGATTCTGGTATTCTGTTGAATATAGGAATTTAATGGCTCGATTTAGTGTGTTTCCTTATGGTGCTGACCCATAATTATTTGCTGAAGAAATCTTTTGGATCTGCTGATAAGAGCTCCCTCGGCCCACTTCTGCAATATGGTTGAATAGCAACCTACTCAGGGAGAAGTAATGGTTAGACCCTTCAACTCTCAAAAGAGGATTCAACCAGTCATGCAAAAAATATTTATTGACTGCCAGCCATATGCCCAACACACCGTTCAAGTCACTTGGATTGTATCAGTGAATGAAAACATGAAAATGTTTGCTCTTGTGAAGCAAATCAGAAAGATTGCAGAAAGTTAAAACAAAACTGAGTCTGCAATTATTTTGCAACACAAAACAATCATTTCCAGGTATTTTTGAAAGCCTATATTCTCACAGTAGCATATTTATAAAAAGCATGGTAAATAGAAATTGTGTTTATACATGTTTTCTGAGATTGCCATGACAAAATATGAAAAACTAGGTGGTTTAGACCACCAGTTTATTGTCTCACAATTGTAGAGGCTAGAAGTCCCAAGATCGAGGTGTTAGCTGGATTGGTTTCTTGGCTGATAGAAATATCACCTCGATCTCCCTCATCTTCTTATGGCACTCTCCCTGCATCTCTTCCCATCGTTTTCCCTCTATATGTATCTGTCTCTGTGTCCAGATTCCCCTCCCTCAAGATGAGCAAACTACCATAGGTATGCATGTATACCTATGTAACAAAACTGCACATTCTGCACATGTATTCCAGAACTTAAAGTATAATAATAAAGGAAAAAACAGAAGTCTGTTCATGTTCTCTTCCCACTTTTTAATGAGTTTTTTTTTTTTATTCTTTGCTTGTTTGTTTAAGTTGCTTATAGATTTCAGATACTAGGATTTTGTTAGATGGACAGTTTGTGAATTTATTTTTTCCGTTCTGTACATTGTCTATTTACTGTGTTGATAGTTTCTTTGGCTGTGCAGAAGCTCTTTAGTTGAATTAGGCCCCATTTCTCAGTATTTGTTTTTATTTTTGTTGAAATTGCCTTTAGTGTCTTCATAATGAAACTTCTGTGAGGGCCTTTGTCCAGAATGGTATTTCCTAGGTTATCATCCAGAGATCTCACACTTTTAAGTTTTGCATTTAAATATTTAATCCACCTTTTTTAAAACTTTTATTTTAAGTTCAAGGGTGCAAGAGTAAGTTTGTTACATAGGTAAACTGTGTCACAGGGTGTGCTGTACGGATAATTTTGTCACCCAGGCATTAAGCCTTCTACTCATTAATTCATTCTTCCTGATCCTCTCCCTCTTCCCACTCTACACCCTCCAGAAGTCCAAAAGGCCCAAGTGTGTGTTGTTCCCCTCTATGTGTCCATGTGTTCTCATCATTTAGCGCCCACTTATAAGTGAGAATACATGGTATTTGTGGGTTTTTTTGTTGTTGTTACATCTTGAGTTGATTTTTGTATTGGTGTGAGGAAGGAGTCCAGCTTCAATTGCATATAGCTAACTGGTTAGCCCAACACCATTATTGAGTAGGAAGTTCTTTCCCCATTGCTTTTTTTTTTTTTTTTGACAGCTTTGCAGAAGATCATATGGTTGTAGGTGTGCATCTTTATTTCTGGTCCCTCTCTTTTGTTCCACTGAGTTTATATGTCTGTTTTTGTTCCAGAACCATTCTCTTTTAGTTACCATAGCCCCATATCATGGTTTGAAGTCAGGTAACATGATGCCTCCGGCTTTGTTCTACATTAATTTTGTCTCCGCAAATTTTGCCAAAGTTGTTTATGAGATTGAGGATCTTTTGGACAGAGACCACAGGATTTTCTATCTGCAAGCAGAGATAGTTTGACTTCCTCTGTTCTTATTGGATGGCTTTTATTTCTTTTTCTTGCTTGATTGCTCTGGCTAAGACTTCTAGTACTATGCTGAATAGAAGTGGTGAGAGAGGGCGTCCTTGTCTTTTTCAAAAAGAATAATTTTTGTCTATCCAGTATGATGTTGGCTGTGAGTTTGTCATAGATTGCTCTTATTATTTTGAAGTATGTTCCTTTGCCTAGTTTGTTGAGGGATTTTAACATAGAGAAGTATCATATCTTATCAAAGACATTTTCAGCATCTATTCAAATGATCATATGGGTTTTTTGGACAGATATTTCACCAATGAATATACAAGAGAAAATGAAAAGACATGTAGAAAAGCACATGAAAAGATACTCAATGTCATTGTCATTGCAGAAATACAAATTGAAGCAAGAAGATACCATTACACACTTACATAAACAGCCAAAAATCCATCAGCAAACAAAATACACAATTCTGTCCAGAATCAGGAGTAAGGAATCTCTCATTTCTCGGTCAGAATGTAAATTGGCACAGCCACTTTGAAAGATAGTGACAGTTTGACAGCTAAACATAATTTTCCAATGCAGTCTAGCAATCCAGCTCCTAGATATTTGCCCAGCTGATCTGAAAACTTATGTCCACACAAAAACCTTAATGCAAATTCTTATGGCAGCTTTTATTCATAGTCTTCAAGCACTGGAATCAAACCAAATCTTCTACAAACGGTGCTACACCCGTACAGTGGAATATTTGATTGGAGAAAGAAATGTGTTATCAAACCATGAAAAAACTCATGGAAAATATATTACTAGATAAAAGAAGCCAGTCTGAAAAGCCTCAATATTTTTTTATTTCAATAATATAATATTCTGGAAAAGGCAAAACCACAGAGGTAGGGATAAAATATCACTGGTTGCCAGGGTTCCAGGGAGAGATGTTTACCAGGTGAAACACAGTATTTTCAGTACAGTGATACTATAATGTGTAATACTCTAATGGTAGGTATATAATGCCATATATTTGTCAAAACCTATAGAAGTTCACAGCACAAAGTGCGAATCTCAATAAGATGTTAATTACAAAATCCATTTAGGAAGTTCAAGGAATCCATGGACAGAATGCTGACTAGATAAACTAAATGTATTTTCAATGTATGAAGCAACCTTAGTGAGGCTTAAGGGGATGGAATTTGCTGGCTGACCTAAGTGTCATGGGAAAGATTTGAGTTCTGTAAGACAAAAGGCAAAAGATACTGCATTAAGCCTTGTACTCTGGATAATAAAGTTGTTTTCTACAGAGATAGATGTTAACAATCATGATATTGATATTCATGATATTACAGTATACCAGAATTAAACTATTAAGGAAATGAATGGCTATGACGGAAGTCAGATTTTTCATTATAGGAAGGGGAGTTTATAGATAAGTAAGGCAGGAGGATAGACTGATCTATGTGATATTGGATTCGAGTTGAGACAACAGTGTTAACTTGTCTTTGCCTTACTATAGATAGAAATGGTTACATATACGTATATTTATGTATGTGTGTATATAAGTACATTATCATTTGCATGTACTTTTTTTTTCTCTGACACTTGGAGGCTGTGCCACAATAGAATTACAGTAGGAAAGAGAACACATTGCAGCTGGGAGTGATGGCTCATGATTGTAATCTCAGCACTTTGGGGGCTGAAGTGGGCAGATCACTTGAGGTCAGGAGTTCAATACCAGCCTGGCCATCGTGGGGAAATCCTTCTCTACTAAAAATACAAAAGTTAGCCATGCATGGTCATGTGCATCTGTAGTACCAGCTACTCAGGAGGCTGAGGCATGAGAATTGCTTGAACAGGGAAGAGGAGGTTGCAGTGAATGGATTTTCCACCTGGGTTACAGAGTGAGACTCTATCTCAAAACATAAAAAAAAAAAAAAAAAAAAAAGAATACCTATCACCCAAATATTGGTTTCTGGTAATATTTTACAATAAAAGAGTCCTTGGAGAAAGTTCTAATGCTACTACAGAAATAGGATATATATGAGATGAGTCTGGAACATTCCGTAGAACCACAATCAAAATTTTTACTCAAAATTTCTTCACAACAAAAACAAACACACATCATTGGTGGAAGGCCAAAAGCACACAGGAGCCTGTTGAAAGAGAACTGATGATCAAAGGTGGAACAATTTGAGGGACAAAATAAATAGTATTGGAATATAACACAAATCATAAAGTAAATATCATAAAACTTTGCTGATATAAATAAATGACCGAATATATAAATACATGGGAGAGAAGAGACAAATTCTCATAAAGAAGGATTCCAAATAATGTATCTCCTTTATCTTCAAGAATGTAGAGTATAACTCCCTACCTGATCAATAGGGTCTTCCTTCCTAACAATATAGTATGGAAAGTCATAAAAGAGTCAATTTGCCGCAGAAACACCTGTTAAGCACTACCTCAGCCAGGCACTCAAGGTCACTATTAACTGTGGTTAAGTCATGTACGACCATGTAAGAGAGGAGACCCGCTCTTTTTTGCCTGTCTTGTGTTAGAAAAGGGAGAGGGAAGATAAAACAGCACAAAGCTGAACTCAGCAGTCGGGCGGCTCACTGACACCACTGGCCTGACCACAGCGGGGCCCAAGGACTGAGAAAATAACTCCCCTCGCTGAAACTGGTGCCTATGTTATCGACAAGCCTTGAAAATTTTGCAAAAAAAAGTTTTCCTGCTGCCAAAAGACCTGCTCTGAGTCTCATACTCCACATTCGCGCAGTCCAGACCCCAACCCTCGTCCTTGGAAGGACTGCTATCACTAAGTAATTTACTGCCTTTGTTCCTGCTTCCTGCACATGCCAAATGTAAATCAGCGATCAAGGAAGGCCAAAGACTGTGAGGTCAGATGTCCAGCCGATGCACAATGACACACTTTCACCTCCACCTGCAGTCCCAGCAGCTCAGGAGGCTGAGGCAGGAGAATCTCTTGAACCCGGGAGGCGGAGGTTGCTGTGAGCCAAGATTGTGCCACTGCTCTCTAGCCTGGGTGACAGAGTGAGAGTGTCTCAAGACACAAAAAGTTCATTAGGTAGAAATTAAGAAAATGAGAGTAACATACAGACCTTAGCTCGACATAGTATACCAATATTTTCTCATCAATTATGACAAAGGAACCATATTACTATGAAATGCTAAGACAAGTTGAGCATTTCAAATTTAAAAATTTGAAATTAAAAATGCTTCCAGATCCAGAACTTTTGAGCACCCACATAATGCTACAGGTAGAAAAATTCAAAACTGATTTCACATAATGGGTTACAGTAAAAATGCAGGCATACAACATGCAGCTTACTCAGCATCCCCAAGAGAAAAAGAAAGCCCTCCCAGCTCCCTTCAGCTGTAATTTACCTTTTTGCATACACACAAGTAGTCCCAGAAATGCTCAGTCACAAAGGGCACATGTACAGGCCTGGGGTGTGAAAGGCAGATTTTCCATAATGTCCCACATGGGGCCAAGACCTATGTGCATTACTCACTGCATGGCTGTGGTGAAGGAATTTGTGTGCATGTGTGTGTGTGCGTGTGTGTGTGTATGTTCTGTTTTTTTTGTGTTTTGTTTTGTTTTTCTTGCTCACTGCTTTATGGTATAAAAATATTGTTGAAAATGTTAAGAAAGCATTCAGATACCCCCGTGCATAACAGTGACAACAGAAAGTCAGCGTTTATGTTTATAGCACAGAAAGTCAAGCTGTTGGAGAAACAGGAAAATGGTGGCCATGT
>PVKP010010694.1:0-63926 GCA_004027715.1 Plecturocebus donacophilus | reverse complement strand
CAGGTGGATAAATCCACAAAAATGGGAAGAAACCAGTGCAAAAAGGCTGAGAACACCCGAAATCAGAATGCCTCTCCTCCTACCGGGGATCGCAGCTCCTCATCAGCAAGGGAACAAGACCTGACGGAGGATCAGTGTGATGAACTCACAGAATCAGGCTTCAGAAGGTGGATAATAAGAAATTTCTGTGAGCTAAAAGAACATGTTCTAACCCAATGCAAAGAAACTAAGAACCTTGAAAGAAGATTTAACGAAATGTTAAGAATGGACAACTTAGAGAAGAATATAAGTGAATTGATGGAGCTGAAAAACACAACACGAGAACTTCGCAAAGCATGCACAAGTTTCAACAGCCGAATTGACCAAGCAGAAGAAAGGATATCAGAGGTCGAAGATCAAATCAATGAAATAAAATGAGAAGGCAAGATTAGAGAAAAAAGGGTAAAAAGGAATGAACAAAGTCTCCAAGAAATATGGGACTATGTGAAAAGACCTAATCTACGTTTGATAGGTGTACCTGAATGTGACGAAGAGAATGAATCCAAGCTGGAAAATACTCTTCAGGATATTATCCAGGAAAACTTCCCCAACCTTGCAAGGCAGGCCAATATTCAAGTCCAGGAAATACAGAGAACACCACAAAGGTATTCCTCAAGAAAAGCAACCCCAAGACACATAATCGTCAGATTCACCAGGGTTGAAATGAAGGAGAAAATGCTAAGGGCAGCCAGAGAGAAGGGTCAGGTTACCCACAAAGGGAAGCCCATCAGACTCACAGCAGATCTCTCAGCAGAAACCCTACAAGCCAGAAGAGAGTGGGGGCCAATATTCAACATCCTTAAAGAAAACAACTTTCAACCTAGAATTTCATATCCCACCAAACTAAGCTTCATAAGCGAAGGAAAAATAAAATTTTTTGCGGACAAACAAGTACTCAGAGATTACATCACCACCAAGCCTGCTTTACAAGAGCTTCTGAAAGAAGCACTACACATGGACGGGAACAACCAGTATCAGCCATTCCAAAAATATACCAAAAGGTAAAGAGCATCACCATAATGAAGAATCTACATCAACTAATGGGCAAAACAGCCAGCTAGCATTACCAGAAGCTGTGATTTTTGTCTCTGATAAAAACAGACTTTAAAACAACAAAGAACACAAGAAACAAAGAGGGACATTACATGGTGGTGAAAGGATCAATGCAACAAGAAGAGCTAACGATCCTAAATATATATACGCACCCATTACAGGAGCACCCAGATACATAGGGCAAGTTCTTAAGGACTTACAAAGAGACTTACACTCCCACACAATAATAGTGTCACTGTCAATATTACATAGATCAACGAGATAGAAAATCAACAAGGATATCCAGGACTTGAACTCAGACCTGGAACAACTAGACTTAACAAATATTTACAGAACTCTCCTCCCACAAATCCACAAAACATACATTTTTCTCAGTATCACATTATACCTATCTTAAAAGTGACCACATAAATGGAAGTAAATCACTCCCCAGCAATTGCATAGCATTTCATAGATTTAAATAAAATATTGGTTGGCTGCTTATTTGTTATTTTCATCCCCTATTCCTTCCTGTCTCCATTGTTAAACACAATTATTAGCATAAAAGAGGTTTTTAATACCCATTTTTAGACTGTATTCTAGCCTGGGCAATAAAACAAGAATCCCATTCTCTCTCCCTCTTTCTCTTCCTCTTTCTTTCTCTTTCATTCTTTTTTTCTTTCTTTTGCTGTTTCTTTCTTTCTCCTTTTCTCTCTTTTTCTAAAATCTCTTCCTCTTTCTTTCTCTTTCATTCTTTTTCTTTCTTTTGCTGTTTCTTTCTCCTTTTCTCTCTTTTTCTAAAATCTCTTCCTCTTTCTTTCTCTCTTTCATTCTTTTTATTCTAAAAAATAAAAAAAAAATAAAAGATAACATACATCATATCCCATCATGACAAATGACTATGTATTCAAACCTAGTCTGGGAAGTGTTCAAAATTTTCTTCTGGATCACTAGGGAAAAACCTTGGAGAGTTCTTCTACACTGGGAACATGATTCTGTTACCACATAAAGTAGGAAGTAACTCAAAAGAAAGATGTTTATCCAGATATATCTTTTTCATTCCTTAAAAAATGTTTCCAGCCTATGGCTTTGCCTTGGGTGAAGCCATGTCAAATGATTTAATGCAAACAGAAAATGCCAATCTTTTAGGTCAGTTACTCAATCCTTTACACAGTTACACATGGGAGATACATATAGGTAAGTTGGTTGGCCAGCTGGCCGGCCCTCAGCCATTAACAACTGCTTACGCAATGATGTGAATAAACTGAAAAATCACCTCACATAATAAATACTACTTAATATTAAAACCAATGGATACCAGAAGCTTCCCTGTTTCTAAACCTCAAAATAGCAATCTGACAAGGTAATCATGGAGTGTCTCAGACTCACAGAAAATTATCTGCATACGCCTTGCTTACTAAACTGGTGTATCGATAACCTTAAAGGGGGAATGGGGAGGGTAATTAAGAATACGCTATTGAATGCTAGTTACATTGTTTGTATATGCTATAATTCCTTTAAAAAGCCAGACATTTAAACAAGGGAATGAGAAAGCTGGATCATTTTTACACTTGCTCCACTGCAGGTCACTTGCTCAGGGCGGGCTGTCGGGATTATTTAAATTCAGGAGCAATACTTGGTTGACAGGCTCCTGCACTGCTGCAGGCTACAATCCTCACAGAGCGCCTGAAGGGTTATTACCATTGCCAGCATCTACAGAGGACAACAAAGGAGCCTTACCCCTTCCCGAAGGCACCTCATTAGCACTGTGTAGGCAGCCAAGGGAACAGCCCAGCACTCTCTAGGGTTCTTTTTTTTTTCTTCCTAAAATGAAGTGGGGGAAAAAAAGGCAGTGAAGCTCATAGCGCAAAAGATGTTAACCCATTCAAGCAAATGGCACAGCTTAGTTCCAAGTATACAAACTATCTAAAACTTCTTAATAATCTAAAGTATTACTTACTACCTGACGATAATGACCAGATCAAGGATCTTTTATTGCTTTGCATATACAAGGTATTTCTTCTATTTTTCATTGCATTATATGTGATGTGGATAAGATCCCTTCATTAGAAGCTAGATTTAAAAAATTGAGAAATGACAATGTGATCCAATACGATCTGACAGAGAAATCATTCTATTGATAATTACACATGATAATATAGACACAACTACCTAAAAAGTATCACATTATCTGGAATGATTTGAAAGCACAGAAAACACAACTTTGAGTGATAACTCAGGATAACTGGCAAGCACAAGTGACAGGCAGTATGCTACCTAATAAGACAAGGAGCTAAATAAAAATGAGCACATGAGCAGGTACACTGATTTTAATGACATCAGCAATAGTTCCTTCCAGAAGATTAACCAAATTAGTGTCATAACCACAAGCACACTCCTGCAACCTATCAAATATGATCACAAAATAAATAAGGTGCCACAGAGAAAGATGAAAAAAGATAATTTTTAAAGCAGAAATAATTAGGTTCTACTTACAGAATATACTCAAGATTGTCCAGATGACAGAAGTGGCACCTTATTAAATTACTTCAACCACCGTGAAAAACAGTCTGGAGATATCTCAAAGAACTAAAAACAGAAACACCATTTGAACCAGCGATCTCATTACAGAACTTCCATTTGAACCAGCGATCCCATTACAGAACTACCATTTGAACCAGCAATCCCATTACAGAACTACCATTTGAACCAGCGATCCCATTACAGAACTACCATTTGAACCAGCAATCCCATTACAGAACTACCATTTGAACCAGCAATCCCATTACAGAACTTCCATTTGAACCAGCGATCCCATTACAGAACTACCATTTGAACCAGCAATCCCATTACTGGTTATATACCCAAAGGAAAACAAATCATTGAACTAAAAACAGCACTACCATTTGAACCAGCAATCCCATTACAGAACTACCATTTGAACCAGCAATCCCATTACAGAACTACCATTTGAACCAGCAATCCCGTTACTGGTTATATACCCAAAGGAAAACAAATCATTGAACTAAAAACAGAACTACCATTTGAACCAGCAATCCCATTACAGAACTTCCATTTGAACGAGCAATCCCATTACAGAACTTCCATTTGAACCAGCAATCCCGTTACAGAACTACCATTTGAACCTGTAATCCCATTATAGAACTTCCATTTGAACCAGCAATCCCATTACAGAACTTCCATTTGAACCAGCGATCCCATTACTGGTTATATACCCAAAGGAAAACAAATCCTTCTACCAAAAACACACACACACTCCTATGTTCATCATAGCACTATTCACAAGAACCAAAACATGCAGCCGACCTAGGTACCCATCAGCAGTGAACCGGATAAAGAAAATGTAGCATGTCTCCACCGTGAAACACTTCTGCAGCAACGCGGATGCAGACAGAGGCCGTTATCCCAAGCAAATTAAAGCAGGAACAGGAAACCAAACACCACGTGTTCGCACCTGTGAGGACTGAACATGGGGTTCACACAGAAGAAGGAACATAAGACACCGGGACCCCCACAGGTGGGGAGGCAGACAGAAGTGAGGCGGGGAACCTGCCTACGGACGGACTACACGCTCACTATCTGGGAGGCAGGATCAGCCACACCCCAAAGCTCAGCATCAGGCAACCCACTCATGAAACAACCTACACATGTACCCCCGAATCTAAAATAAAGTTGAGATTTTTTAAAAAAGAATTAGTACATTACTAATCCAGAAGTATTTTATGCCCATGAGAGGAATCATGACCCATTACAACCATACCCTTACTTGATTATAGAATTCCACATATGGCTATACCCTGGACATTATGATCAGGAGCTGCTCCAACTCAAAAATCACAAATTGACACTAAATTTAACCTGCAAACACAACTGCCTTCCCTTCCCTTACTCCACATGCCCACACGACCTTCGCCATCACTGGACTGTCCTCTCCCGGCCCCTCTTCCTTCCCTCAGCAGGCGGCCAGCTTCACTCCCTGCCGCCTAATCCCTGGCCCATCATGTGATCACTCGGGCCCAGAACCTCACCTATCCGTCTCTTTAGCTGTCCCTTCACTCTCGTTTGGGAAACCTCAACCTCTGAGAAAGCCCGCTGCTTGTCTTCTCTGGGTCTGCTCTCAGACACCTGAGCCCTTAGAGAAAGCAGCTCCACAGAGCAGAGTCCATGACTGACTCAGGATCGGCATCCTCGGGGGACCTTCAGAATCACTCTCCAGACCTGCTGCTTCTCTTATCACCACCCTCCCTGCAAAGGCTATTTGAAACCTTTGACCCTCCCACCACTTCACCTACCTTCCTCCATCACAGTTAAAGAGGATGGAAGTTCTGAGAAAGGAAAGAAAATGTTCATCCACATAACGCCCTCTGCTACTCCTGCCCAGTGGTTATAACAGGACAGGCCCCTCCACTCCTCTCCCTCCACTTGGGCTCAGGATCCTCCCATTCCTATCCTGCCTTCTTCAGCTTATGGACCATCCCTTATGGCTCCTAAATTTCCCGCATCTTATACCCTCTGATCTTTCCTGTTTCCACCTGAATAGGATCACTGTCTCTCATTTTGAAAACAAGACCCTCTCCATCCCTTGGTCCCTTTTCACAACTATCCACACTTTACACTGACTTTCTCAGTTTCCTCACCTTCCGCTAAATCCTCAACCTACTCCAATATGACTTCTTCTATCTCCCTCATTCCAGGGAAAATAAATAAATATGTAAAAAGCTCTTGTTGAGTTACCAGTGACTTTCATGTCATTAAATCCAATAGACCCCTCAGTCCTTTAAATTGGACCTTAAACTACATTCAGCCCTACTGGATTTCCCTTTCTTGAAATACCCACTCCTGTCTCCTAGTTTTGCTACTACTTTGCTTACTCCCATCCAGGCTCTCAGAATTCTGTCTTCAGTCTTCACTCAACTCTTCATATTTAAACCAGAGTAATCTTTCTGGCATGCAAATCAGCTGACATAATCGCCCTTCTTAAAACTCTTTAATGAGTTCCCCTTGCTCCTAGGATCAGGGCCAAGACCTGCGACTGGCGAGACGCCTTTTATGGTCACGTCCCTGGCAGTCTCTCCAACCTTGCCTCCTTCTTCACTTCCCTCCTGTGCCACTGGCCTCGGTGAAGTCGTGCATGAAAAAAGCACCTACTGTGCGCCAGGAACTCTTCTTAATAATTGCCATAAACCATAACAAGGCAGATCAGTTTTCTTCCTTAGTAATGCTTAGTGGAAGACTGAGATTGTTTTGTGTTTTGTTGTTTTGTTTTGTTTTGTTTTGTTTCGTTTCGTTTCGTTTCGTTTCGTTTCGTTTTGTGACAAAGTTTCGCTCTTGTTACCCAGGTTGGAGTGCAGTGGCATGATCTCAGCTCACTGCAACCTCCGCCTCCCAGATTAAAGTGATTCTCCTGCATCAGCCTCCTGAATAGCTGGAATTACAGGCATCTGCCATCACACTCAGCTAATTTTCTGTATTTTTAGTAGAGACAGGATTTCACCATGTTGACCAGGCTGGTCTTGAACTCCTAACCTCAGGTGAGCCACCTGCCTTGGCTTCCCAAAGTTCTGGGATTACAGGCATGAGCCACTGCAGCCAGCTAAGTTTTTTTTTTTTAAAGAAGTAAACAAAATAAGTCAGTCAAAATAATGAGCACTATAAAGAAAAACAGCAGAGTAGGAGGCTGCAGAAAGACTGTAGACAGGCTGGCTCTATCTCAGATCCCTCATAGCCACGGAAAGGCTTTCTGAAGGGATTCATTTGAGCAGAGAGAAAACACAAACATCTCAGAAGCAAATAATACAAGCAGGAGGAACAGCAAATGTCAATGTGGTGAGGCAGAACCACGGCAGAGTGGGTTTAAGGAACCGTGGGGAGGTGAGTATGGCTGGGAGGAGTGAGTGAGGAGGAAGGTAGTGAGGAATTAGGTCACACAGGTTCTGGGGAACCAGCCTACAAGGGCCCAGAGGGTAATTAGAGACATTGGCTATGAAAATGAACAAGGCAAGAAGAAAGAAATTATGGGCTAAAACAAAAAAGACGAAATAAGAATACCTGAACTCAGGGTGACAGGTATCCTTGACAAAAGAGAAATACATAAACTGGAAATGAGTTGCCTTAGAGCATTCTCTGCAGAATCACAGTCTGGTCTTCTGTCTGCAAGCCTGAAGCCTTAGCGTGTTATTAGAGAGTCAATAAGACTTAGGCTTCTGTATCATATACACTGTATGTCATCAGCTCAGTCCCCACAGGTAAGCACTGACCTGAGATTTTAAGGTTTATTGTAGTCAAAGTGACAATTCCATAAAGCCCTCATGTCCTTAAAAGTTATTTATTTTTGTAGATCAAGAGACTTCCTTTTCCAGTTTGCTATCATTAAGATGTAGTTAAATGTCATAGCCACAGTATCATCCCTTTATTAAAATAGCCTAGTCTGTATTCAATTAAAGTATATACCAAGGGCTGGGAGTGTTGGCTCACTCCTATAATCCCGACATTTTGGGAGGCCGAGGCAGGCAGATCACTTGAGGTCAGGGGTTCGAGACCACCCTGGCCAACATCGTGAAACCCCGTCTCTACTGAATATACAAAAATCAGTCAGCGTGGTGGAGCGCACTTGGAGTCAAGCTACTCAGGGGGCTGAGGCAGGAGAATCACTTGAACCCGGGAGATGGAGGTTGCAGTGAGCCACTGTGTCACTGCACTCCAGCCTGGGGAAGACAAGGAGACTCCATCTCAAAAAATAAAAACACTATAAACCAAGGAAAATTATTCTCTAGATCTACTTTTAGATCTAGCAGGAACATGGTTCTGTATGGTTCCATCTGCATAAGGTTCTAGAAAATGCCAACAAGTCTATATAATAAAAGGCAAATCAGTAGTAGCATGGAGACAGGAGAGCACTAAAAAGGGTGCTGAGGAAACTTCTGGAGGCGACAGACAGGTTCATTTTTGTGTGTGGTGATGGTTTCATAGGTATATACATAAATCAACATTTATCAAATTGTGATCTTTAAATACGTGTTTATTGTATACCAATTATCTCTCAAGCAGGAGGCAGGGAGGAAAAAACTACAGGACCAAAAAAAGAAGAATTAGACTAGACTGTCATTCTTGGTAAGAAAGCAGACCAGGTACCTGACTACTCTTCTGATAAAAGCAACTGTTTTTATTTTGACATCCTTAAAATGCATCAAAGATCTGACAAGATAATAATGAATAATTAAGCCAAAAATCAGACAATTGAAAGCATGTGACAAACTGAGCACTCAAGTTTTATTTTACTCTGGGGGCATATAAAACTTGCTAAGTCTGCCTTGAGGGTCCAAAACAGTGGTAAAGTAGAAATAAACTCTCCAGCCCTATCCCCAAAGAACTTCAAGGAAAGGTACCTTTCACAAAACTTGGCACACAGTGTGTATCACACAGGGAATATTCTCTTTATTATTTTATTTATGTATTTTTTTTGACAGGGTCTTGCTCTGACACCCAAGCTAGACTGCTGTGGCATAATCACAACTCGCTGCAGCCTCAACTTCCCAGGCTCAAGCAATCCTCCCACCCCAGCCTTCCAAGCAGCTGGGATTATATAGGTGCACACCACTACACACAGCTAATTTTTGCATGGGTTTTAGACAAGGTTTAACCTTGTAGATCAGGGTGATCTCAAAGTCCTGGGCTCAAGAGATCCTCCTGCCTTGGCCTCCAAAAGTGCTGGGATGGAAATGTTCTACTACATGAAAAAAAGAGGGAGCAGGGAGCTACAAGTACTGATTGAGAAGTATATCCATGTTAATTATTAAGAAACAGCTCCAGTGTATGTAACTCCATATACTATTCTGTTTTTTTTAAATGGCTGGTATCATCACCTACCAAAGTATCTTGACCTTGATGGAGCTTATGTTGAGAAATAAAGTTTATATTTTTATTGATATATATATAATATGTATATTATTAAGTTTACATTTTTATTGATATATATGTAAATATATCAATAAAAATCACTATCTATATATACACACACACATTTTTATTCCATTTTACTTTAGGTACCAAGGTACATGTGCAGAAAGTGCAGGTTACATAGGTATACATGTGCTGTACTGGTTTGCTGTACCTATCAACCCATCATCTAACTTTTAAGCCCCACATGCATTAGGTATCTATCCTAATGCTCTTCCTCCCCTCCCCCACCAACCCCTGACAGGCCCCAGTGTGTGATGCTCCCCTCACTGTGTCCATGTGTTCTCATTGTTCAATTCCCACCTATGAGTGAAAACATGCGCTGTTTGGTTTTCTGTTCCTGTGTTAGTTTGCTGAGGATGTTGGCTTCCAGCTTCATCCATGTCCCTACAAAGGACATGATCTCATTCCTTTTTATGGCTGCTTGATATTCCATGGTGTATATGTGCCACATTTTCTTTATCCAGTCTATCACTGATGGGCATTTGGGTTGGTTCCATGTCTTTGCTATCTGTAAATAGTGCTATCTGTAAATAGTGCTGCAATAAACATTCATGTGCATGTGTCTTTACAGTAGAATGATTCATATTCCTTTGGGTGTATGCCCAGTAATGGGATTGTTGGGTCAAACGGTATTTCTGGTTGTAGATCCCTGAGGAATCACCACACTGTCCTCCACAACAGTTGAACCAATCTACATTCCCAACAGTGCAAAAGTTTCTTACTTCTCCACAGCCTCGCCAGCATCTATTGTTTCTTGACTCTTTAATAATCGCCTTTCTAACTGGCGTGAGATGGTATCTCATTGTGGTTTTGATTTGCATTTCTCTAATGACCAGTGATGATGAGCTTTTTTTCATGTATGTTGGCTACATGAATGTCTTCTTTTGAGAAGTGTCTGTTCATGTCTTTTCCCTACTTCTTGATGGGGTTGTTTGCTTATTTTGTTTAAGTTCCTCACAGATTCTGGATATTAGCCCTTTGTCAGATGGATAAATTGCAAACATTTCTCCCATTCTGTTGGTTGCCTGTTCACTCTGATGCTAGTTTCTTTTGCTGTGCAGAAGCTCTTTAGTTTGATTAGGTCCCATTTGTCAATTCTGGCTTTTGCTGTCATTGCTTTTGGTATTTTAGTCATGAAGTCTTTGCCCATGCCTATGTCCTGAATGGTACTGCCTAGGTTTCCTTCTAGGGATTTTATGGTTTTGGGTTTTACATTTAAGTCGTTAATCCATCTTAATTTTTGTATAAGGTGTAAGGAAGGGTTCCAGTTTCAGTTTTCTGCATATGGCTGGCCACTTTTCCAAGCACCATTTATTAAATCGGGAATCCTTTCCTCATTGATTGTTTTTGTCTGGTTTGTTGAAAATCTGATGGTTGTAGATGTGTGGTGTTATTTCTGAGGTCTCTGTTCTGTTCCATTGATCTATATGTCTGTTTTGGTACCAATACCATGCTGTTTGGGTTACTGCAGCCTTGTAGTATAGTTTGACTTCAGGTAGGGTAATGTCTCCAGCTTTGTTCTTTTTGCTTAGGACTGTCTTGGCTATAGGGGCTCTCTTAGGTTCCATATGAAATTTAAAGTAGTTTTTTCTAATTCTGTGAAGAATGTGAATGATAGTTTAATGAAAATAGCACTGAATCTATAAATTACTTTGGGCAGTATGGCCATTTCTTATTGACTCTTCCTATCCATGAGGATGGAATATTTTTCAATTTGTTTGTGTCCTCTCTTATTTTCCTGAGCAATGGTTTGTAGTTCTCCTTGAAGAGGTCCTTCACATCCCTTGTAAGCTATACTCTTTTTTTTAAATTGTATTTGGGCTCTGGGGTACATGTGCACACCCTACATACTGCAGGATTGTTGCATAAATACACACATGCCATGGTGGTTTACTGTCTCCAGATCCTCCTCCCCCACCGTCGCCTACATCAGGCATTTCTCCCAGTGTTATCCCTCCCCAGCCTCCCTGCACCTCCTCGCTGTCTCTCCTCTCCCCTCCCCCCCACTCCCCCACCTAGCCCTGTGAGTATTGTTCCCTTCTCTGTGCCCAAGTGTTCTCATTGTTCATCACCGCCTATGAGTGAAAACATGTGGTGTTTGGTTTTTTGTTCTTGTGTCAGTTTGCTGAGAACGATGGTTTCTAGATTCATCCATGTCTCTAAAAAGGACATGAACTCATCCTTTTTTATGGCTATATAGTATTCCATGGTGTATATGTGCCACATTTTTTTGTCCAGTCTATCATCGATGGGCATTTGGGCTGGTTCCATCTCCTTGCTATCATAAACGGCACCACAATGAACATACGTGTGCATGTGTCTTTATAACAGAATGATTTATAATCCTTTGGGTATATACCCAGTAATGGGATTGCTGGGTCAAATGGTATTTCTATTTCTAGATCCTTCAGGAATTGCCACACTGTCCTCCACAATGGTTGAACTAATTTACACTCCCACCAACAGTGTCAAAGTGTTCCTTTTTCTCCACATCCTCTCCAGCATCTGTTGTCTCCAGATTTTTTAATGATCGCCATTCTAACTGGCATAAGATGGTATCTCAATGTGGTTTTGATTTGCATTTCTCTAATGACCAGTGATGATGATCATTTTTTCATATGTTTGTTGGCTGCCTATTTGTCTTCTTTTGAAAAGTGTCTGCTGATATCCTTTGCCCACTTTTGAATGGGTTTGTTGGTTTTTTTCTTGTAAATCTGCTTTAGTTCTTTGTAGATTCTGGATATTAGCCATTTGTCTGATGGGTAGATTGCAAAAATTTTTTCCCATTCTGTTGGTTGCTGGTTGTTTGTTGCTAATGATTGTTTCTTTCGCTGTGCAGAAACTCTTAAGTTGAATTAGATCCCATTTGTCTATTTTGGCTTTTGTTGCCAATGCTTTTAATGTTTTAGTCATGAAGTCCTTGCCTGTGCCTATGTCCTGAATGGTGATGCCTAGGTTTTCTTCTAGGGTTATTATGGTGTTAGTTCTTATGTTTAAATCTTTAATCCATCTGGAGTTAATATTTGTATAAGGTGTAAGGAAGGGGTCCGTTTTCAGCTTCCTGCATATGGCTAGCCAGTTTTCCCAACACCATTTATTAAACAGGTTATTCCTTCCCCATTGCTTGCTTTTGTCCAGTTTGTCAAAGATCAGATAGTTGTAGATGTGTGGCATTGCTTCCAAGGCCTCTGTTCTGTTCCATTGGTCTATATCTCTGTTTTGGTACCAGTACCATGCTGTTTTGATTACTGTAGCGTTGTCCTATAGTTTGAAGTCAGGTAGTGTGATGCCTCCAGCTTTATTCTTTTTGCTTAGGATTGTCTTGGCTATGTGGGCTCTCTTTTGGTTCCATATGAAGTTTAAAGTGGTTTTTTCCAATTCTGTGGAGAAGGTCAATGGTAGCTTGATGGGGACAGCATTGAATCTATAAATTACTTTGGGCAGTATGGCCATTTTCACAACACTGATTCTTCCTAACCATGAGCATAGAATGTTTCTCCATCTGTTTGTGTCCTCTCTTATTTCTTTGAGCAGTGGTTTGTAGTTCTCCTTGAAGAAGTCCTTTATATCCTTTGTCAGTTGTATTCCTAGGTATTTTATTCTCTTTGTAGCAATTGCAAATGGCTCTCTGTTTGTCTGTTATTGGTGTATAGAAATGCTTGTGATTTCTGCACATTGATTTTGTATCCTGAGACTTTGCCAAATTTGCTTATCAGCTTAAGGAGGTTTTGGGCTGAGACGATGGGGTCTTCTAAATATACGATCATGTCATCTGCAAATAGGGACAATTTGACTTCTTCTTTTCCTAATTGAATGCCCTTTATTTCTTTTTCTTGTCTAATTGCTCTGGCTAGAACTTCCAATACTATATCGAATAGGAGTGGTGAGAGAGGGAATCCTTGTCTAGTGCCAGTTTTTAAAGGGAATGCTTCTAGTTTTTGCCCATTCAGTATGATATTGTCTGTGGGTTTCTCATAAATAGCTTTTATTGTTTTGAGATACATTCCATGGTACCTAGTTTATTGAGAGTTTTTAGCGTAAAGCGCTGTTGAATTTTGTTGAAGGCCTTCTCTGCCTCTATTGAGATAATCATGTGGTTTTTGTCTTTGGTTCTGTTTATGTGGTGAATTACGTTTATAGATTTGCATATGTTGAACCAGCCTTGCATCCCCGGGATGAAGCCTACTTGATCATGGTGGATAAGCTTTTTGATATGCTCTTGGATTTGGTTTGCCAATATTTTATTGAAGATGTTTGCATCAATGTTCATCATGGATATTTGCCTGTAGTTTTCTTTTTTACTGTGTCTCTGCCAGATTTTCGTATCAGGATGATGTTGGTCTCATAGAAAGAGTTAGGAAGGATTCCTTCTTTTCGTATTGTTTGGAATAGTTTCAACATGAATGTTACCAGCTCCTCTTTGTATGTCTGGTAGAATTCAGTTGTGAACCCGTCTGGACCTGGAATTTTTTTGGTTGGTAGGCCATTAATTGCTGCCTCGACTTCAGACCTTGTTATTGGTCTATTCAGGGTTTCAACTTCTTGACTTAGTCTTGGTGTGCAAGTGTCCAGGAATTATTCATTTCTTCCAGATTTTCTGTTTTACGTGCATAGAGCTGTTTGCAGTAATCTCTGATAGTAGTTTGTATTTCTGTGGAATCAGTGATGATCCCCTTTTATCGTTTTTTATGGCATCTATTTGATTTTTCTCTCTTTCCTTTTTTATTAGTCTAGCTAGTGGTCTATTTTGTTGATCTTTTCAAAAAACCAGCTCCTGGATTTATTGATTTTTTTGAAGGGTTTTTTTGGTCTCTATCTCCTGCAGTTCTGTTCTGATCTTAGTTATTTCTTGTCTTCTGCTTGCTTTTGAGTTTTTTTTTTTATCTTGATCCTCTAGCTCTTTCAATTTTGATGATATGGTATTGATTTTACATCTTTCCTTGTTTCTCATGTGGGCATTTATTGCTATAACTTTCCCTCTAGACGTGCTTTAAATGTGTCCCAGAGATTCTGGTAACATGTGTCTTCATTCTCGTTGGTTTTGAAGAACATTTTTATTTCTGTCTTCATTTCATTGTTTATCCATTCATCATTCGGGAGCAAGTTGTTCAGTTTCCATGTGATTGTGCAGTTTTGAGGGCTTTTCATAATCCTGAGTTCTAATTTGACTGAACTGTGGTCTGAGAGACTGTTATGATTTCTGTTGTTTTGCATTTGCTGAGGAGTGATGTACTTCCAGTTATGTGGTCAATTTTGGAGTAAGTGCAGTGTGGTGCTGAGAAGAATGTGTATTCTATGGATTTCGGCTAGAGTGTCCTATAAATGTCTATTAGGTCTGCTTGGTCCAAATCTGCCTTCAAGTCCTGGATATCCTTATTTACTTTCTGTCTTGTTGATCTGTCCAATATTATCGTGGAGTGTTAAAGTCTCTCACTATTATTGTGTGGGAGTCTAAGCCTCTTTGTAGGTCTCTAAGAACTTGCTTTTTGAATCTGAGTGCTCCTGTATTGGGTGTGTATATATTTAGGATCGTTAGCTCTTCTTGTTGCATTGATCCTTTTACCATTATGTAATGCCCTTCTTTGCCTCTTTCAATCTTTGTTGGTTTAAAGTTTGTTTTATCAGAGACTAGGACTGCTACACCTACTTTTTTTTTGCTCTCCATTTACTGGGTAAATCATCTTCCATCCCTTCATTTTGAGTCTATGTGAGTCTTTGGATGTGAGATGGGTCTTCTGTATATAGCACACTGATGGGTCTTGACTTTTTATCCAGTTTGCCAGTCTGTGTCTTTTGATTGGGTGTTTAGGCCATTTACATTCAACGTTAATATTGTTATGTTTGAATTTGATCCTGCCATTTTGTTCCTGGCTGGTTGTTTTGCCTGTTAGTTGACAAGGTTTCTTCATTGTGTCATTGTTCTTTACCATTTGGTACATTTTTGCAGTGGCTGGTACTGGTTGTTCCTTTCCCTGTTTAGTACTTCCTTCAGTAGCTCTTGTAAGGCAGGTCTTGTAGCAACAAAATCTCTCAGCAATTGGTTGTCCATAAAGGATTTTATTTCTCCTTCACTTATGTGGCTTAGTTTGGCTGGATATGAAATTCTGGGTTGAAAGTTCTTTTCTTTAAGGATGTCGAACATTGGCCCCCACTCCCTTCTAGCTTGTAGGGTTTCTGCCAAGAAATCCACTGTAAGTCTGATGGTCTTTCCTTTGTGTGTGACTCAACCTTTCTCTCTGGCTGCCCTTAGGATTTCTTCCTTCATTTCAACCCTGGTGAATCTGACGATTATGTGCCTTGGGGTTGCTCTTCTTGAGGAATATCTTTGTGGTGTTCTCTGTATTTCCTGGATTGAATGTTGGCCTGCCTTGTTAGGTTGGGAAAGTTCTCTTGGATAATATCTTGAAGAGTGTTTTCCAACTTGGATTCATTCTCCCTGTCACATTCAGGTATGCCAATCAAGCGTAGGTTAGGTCTCCCATAGTTTTTGGAGGCTTTGCTCATTTCTTTCCACTCTTTTTTCTCTAATCTTGCCTTCTAGTTTCATTTCATTGATTTGATCTTCTATTTCTGATATCCTTTCTTCTGTCTGATTGATTCGGCTGCTGAAATCTGTGTATGCCTCGCAAAGTTCTCGTGCTGTGTTTTTCAGCTCCATCAAGTCGTTTATGTTTTTCTCTGGGCTGGTTGCTCTAGTTAGCATTTCGTCTAACCTGTTTTCAAGGTTCTTGGTTTCTTTGCATTGGGTTAGAACATGGTCTTTTAACTCAGAGAAGTTTGTTATTACCCGCCTTCTGAAGCCTGCTTCTGTCAATTTGTCAGATTCATTCTCTGTCTTTTTTCGTTCCCTTGATGATGAGGAGTTGTGATCCCTGGGAGGATTAGAGGCGTTCTGTTCTTTGATGGTTTCATCCTTTTTGTGCCGGTTTTTTCCCATCTTCGTGGATTTATCTCCCTCTGATCTCTGAAGCTGGTGATTTCAGGAGTCTCTGAGTGGACGTTTTTTCTGTTGAGGTTGGAGCTGTATCTTTTTGGCCTGCAGAGGGCGTCGCTGGGCTCTCGGGTTCAGTCAGGTTGCTGGGTGGGTGGTCCTTCCCTGGGGTTTCTTTGCAGGTGAGATCGGCCCTGCCTTCCCCATGGCGTCTCTCCAGGGCTCAATATTCCTGGTTGAGGTCAAGCTGATGTATTCGCCGCCACGCTCTCTGGCACGCAGGCTTCAGGTTGCGTTCTGTGGAGGTGGGGCCTGCCGGGCTTCACGGTCTGTTTCCCTGCTTTCAACGCTGCCTCCCCCTGTGGGATGGTCTGTCCCGCTGCGTTGGTGCAAACTCCCGCCCAGGTCCGTGTGACAGCTTGCGGCAGCCGGTGGGAGCCGCTGCTCGGAGTTGCATCAACAACCCACTGCGCACCCCCGTCTGGCTGGGCTCTCGTGGACCGTGGGTTGTAGGAGGGGTGAGGTAAGCACAGGATCCGAAACGGAGCACTGAGGGTGTTAAGTCCCCCGACCCTCCGAGCCGGCTGCACATTTCAAGTGGGGACGCACCCCCACTCCCCCTGGGCGGCTCTCGCCCTGCAGCGTCTTCCCTGGGCTATTTTCGGTGCCCTATCAGTCCCACTGAAATGAACTCTGCGCCTCGTTTGGAATCGTGACGTCCTCTAGCCCTCTGCCTCTCATTGGCTGGGAGCGGCATTCCAGTGTTGCCTTCTCATGGCCATCCTGGTGCCCCGACTTTGTAAGCCATATTCTTAGGTATTTTATTCTCTTGGTAGCAATTGTCAACGGGAGTTTATTCATGATTTGGCTCTCTGCTTGCCTATTGTTGGTGTATAAGAATGCTTGTGATTTTTGCACATTGATTTTGCATTATGAGACTTTGCTAAAATAGTTTATTAGCTTAAAGAGTTCTTGGGCTGAGATAAGCGACTTTTCTAAATATAGAATCATGTCATCTGCAAACAGACACAATTTCACTTCCTCTCATCCTATTTAAATACCCTTTATTTCTTTCTCTTGCCTGATTGCCCTAGCCAGAACTTCCAATACTATGTTGCCCCATATACTATTCTTTAGAGTGTGTAACTACTGACTGAAAAAGTGTTTCTACCTGTTGCATAAAATGATACAAAATCTACATCTGGATTTACGTACATAGGTAGAAAAATAATTCTGTAAATATAAGAAATTATATTTATATTTATATTTTATGATATTTATATTACATTACATATAATTATAATATTTATTGGGGAACTAGACAGATTGGATACAAAACTATAAAAAAGACTTCTCCCCATATACCTTTCTTCACTTTCTAGTGTTCTAGGTTTGTGAATATCTTGTCGCTTTGAAATACAAAATTATCGGAGAATAAATTCAACCAAAGAAAGATGTAAAAAGCCATTCTGTAAAGAATGAAAGAATTGTAATAAATGTTTTAATATATTACCATATGGAAATACTACTTTTTGTGCACCGGATGACTATATAAATATCATAAAGATATCAATATTTCCCAATCAATACACAGATTCAGTACAATTTGGAAGACTCAAAATGTGATTTGCAAGACTCAAAATCATAACGTATTCATTCTCCTCAAAGTTATCTACATAATCAGTATAGTTTTCAAAAACAGATGGTCTGTAGAATTGGACAAGCTGATAGGCGAAGGGCCAGGAATAGTCAACTCACAAAAGAAAAGAGCAAAGAGGAGAGATCTCCTGCGTCAGCTATCAGGACTCATTGTGGAGCTAAACAAGTTAAAATACTGATGTTTTAATAAAATCGTGGTAACTGCCTTAAAGTGATGATTGTTTAGAAAGTCAGTTTAATTTAGATACTAAAGATACTGAGGTTATGTAACGTTTGAGCAAGTTCTAGAACGAAAACTCAAGAAATACAATGACAGTCGGGTATAATGGCTCACACCTGTAATCCCAGCACTTTGGGAGGCCAAGGTGGGCAAATCATTTGAGCCCAGGAATTTGAGACCAGCCTGGGCAACATGGCAAAACCCCTTCTTCACAAAATGTACAACAAGTTAGCCAGGCATACAGAGGTGCACATCTGTAGTCCCAGCCACCCAGGAGGCTGAGGTGGGAGGATGACCTGAGCCCAGGAGGTGGAGGCTGCCATGAGCCATGATCATGCTACCGCACTCCAGCCCAGGAAACAGTGAGACCCTGTCTCAAAACAAACAAACAAACAAAGAAATACAATGACAGAACTTCCTTAATTGCTTACAACTTACTAGTATTTATTTTAAAGTCTCAGTCTGACACTAAATGACTAATCCATAATTTATCACTATCTACTCCATAATATTCTTTTAAAAAAATCACACACACATTAATGAAATATTAAATTTTGCCTTGTTGAATTCAGTGGCACTTCCATATCGTAACTTTAGATATAAGAAGTCAAATTCTGCCTTCACAAATGCCTGTAGTCATGTTAAAAGCTTTATTTGCACAAAGTTGTATTTTATTTAAGCTGAAATAGAACTTTCTATGGAAAGAACCAACGGTCTCCTCTTGCCTGAAGGAGTCAAAGATGGCAGCAACCTTGGGAGTACCTTAGGGACTTTCAGTCCATTGGTTTTAAAATATGGCCTTCAGATCTACATTTTACAGGAAAAGAGGCACTGGGAGGGTGGGAAGGAAAGGGACAGGGTAAGACAGAAAAGGACCTAGAAACACTGAGAAATTCTCCCCCAACAGATAAAATTTCTCCTAAGTTCCTTAGGCATGCTCTAAGGGGCAAAGTAAAAAATCTTTTATAGGATATTAATACTTGTCAGCCAGAGTATGTCAGAACATGTCAAACAGCAATAGAGTTAATCAGACAGTCTCACCTGGGTGGCTACAAGATAGATCAGCTCCCCGAGGGTTGGTAAAAGGCACTGTTTTAATTTGCTGTTCCTGAAGTTTTCCCTAATTAATTCAGTTAAGAGAACAATTGCCTGCAAAGAGAACAAAGTAAATTATTAAAAGCAAGATACTCTGTAAAAGTCACCATTTTTAAGAATTATTTTCCAAATTATTTTCAAAATATGGGCCTTATATTCCTGAAGAAAAATACAGTAACTCTCCCAAATGAAGCTTAGAAATATATACAGTAAAATAAACCCATATAGCCGTTTTCAGTTTATAAAAATTTTTTTGACTCAGGCTGGAGTGCATTGGCATAATCTTGGTTCACTACAACCTCTGCCTCTTGTGTTCAAGAGATTCTTGTGCCTCAACCTCCTGAGTAGCTGGGATTACAGGTGCATGCCACCAAGTCTGGCTAATTTTGGTATTTTTAGTAGAGGCGGGGTTTTGCCATGTTGGCTGGGCAGATCTTAAACTCCTAGCCTCGAGTGATGCACCCAGCTCGACGTCCAGAAGTCCTCGGATTACAGGAGTGAGCCAGTGCACCTGCCCCACTCTTCAGTTTATAAAACACTTTCACTGTATCACTGATCCTGAGAGGCAATGCTGCCCTATCTGTAAAGAGTAAGCAGAGGCTGAGACAGGTTCCAGTAATTGGCCCCAAGCCATCCAATTCCCTTGGACACCCAGGATCTGAAAACAAATTTTACCATGCCAGCTCCCTGGTATGCTCCAGCACACTGCAGTCTGAAAAGTTCTTAGATTACATTAAACTATTACGTGATTCCTTAAAAAATCAGAGACTGGGAATGTTATACCGAAGTTGTAATATAATGTAGGCTGAAACTCGGCAGCATGTCTTATCAGATCTAGTTAATTTCCTAGGAGTCACACTAAGAAAATCACATATACTCACTGCCAGAGTACATACACCAAAACACAAGCTAATCAAATCATAGTGGAGCCACAATTAGGACAGAACAGTTTCAGAACAACACGTACGGAATGGCTCCATTCTGACAAGGAAAAAAAGGATATAAAATAGTGTAGAAACACTTCTCTCAGTGTGACTCAGACTGTCTCATCAAGTGGGCCCGTGACTCCCATGTATTCTGACTGGGAGACACCTCCCAGTGGGGGCTGACAGACACCTCATACAGGAGAGCTCCGGCTGGCATCTGGCAGGGGCCCCTCTGCGATGAAGCTTCCAGAGGAAGAAATAGACAGATATCTTTGCTGTTCTGCAACCTCCACCCAGGCAAACAGGGGCTAGAGTGGACCTCCAGCAAACTCCAGCAGCCCTGCAGCAAAGGGACCTGTTATAAGGAAAACTAACAAACAGAAAGCAATAGTATTAACATCAACATAAAGGACATCCACTCAAGAGTCCTCATCCAAAGGGCACTGACTTCAAAGACCACAGGTAGACAAATCCACAAAGATGGGGAGAAACCAGCGCAAAAAGGCTGAAAATTCCAAAAACCAGAACACCTCTTCTCTCCCAAAGGATCACAACTCCTCACTAGCAAGGGAACAAAACTGGAAGAAGAATGAGTTTGACAAATTGACAGAAGTAGGCTCCAGAAGGTGGGTAATAACAAACTCCTCCAAGCTAAAGGAGCATGTTATAACACAATGCAAGGAAGCTAAGAACCTTGAAAAAAGGTTAGAGGAATTGCTAACTAGAAACACCAGTTTAGAGAAGAACATAAATGACCTGATGGAGCTGAAAAACACAGCACGAGAACTTCGTGAAGCATACACAAGTATCAATAGCCAAATTGATCAAGCAGAAGAAATGATATCAGACATCGAAGATCAGCTCATTGAAATAAAGTGAAAAGACAAGGTTAGAAAAAAAAAGGGTGAAAAGAAACGAACAAAGCCTCCAAAAAATATGGGACTATGTGAAAAGACCAAATCTACATTTGACTGGTGTACCTCAAAGTGACAGGGAGAATGGAACCAAGTTGGAAAACACTCTTTGGGATATTATCCAGGAGAACTGCCCCAACCTAGCAAGACAGGCTAACATTCAAATTCAGGAAATAAAGAGACCACCACAAAGATACTCCTTGAGAGGAGCAACTCCAAGACACAATTGTCAGATTCACCAAGGTTGAAATGAAGGAAAAAAATGTTATGGGCAGCCAGAGAGAAACGTCGGGTTACCCACAAACAGAAGCCCATCAGACTAACAGTGGATCTCTCAGCAGAAACCCTACCATCAAGAAGAGAGTGGGGCCAATATTCAACATTCTTAAAGAAAAGAATTTTCAACCCAGAATTTCATATCCAGCCAAACTAAGCTTCATATGCAAAGGAGAAATAAAATCTTTTCCAGACAAGCAAATGCTGAGAGACTTTGTCACCACCAAGCCCACCTTACAAGAGATCTTAAAGGAAGCACCAAACATGGAAAGGAACAACCAGTACCAGCCACTGCAAAAACATACCAAATTGAAAAGACCATCAATGCTATGAAGAAACTGCATCAACTAACAGGCAAAATAACCAGCTAGCATCATAATGAAACGATCGAATTCACACATAACAATATTAACCTTAAATGTAAATGGGCTAAATGCTCCATTTAAAAGGCACACACTGTCAAATTATATACTTAAGACCCATCAGTATACTGTATTCAGGAGACCCATTTTACATGCAAAGACACACAAAGGCTCAAAATAAAGGGATAGAGAAAGATTTACCAAGCAAACGGAAAGCAAAAAAAAAGCAGGGGTTGCAATCCTAGGCAAAGAAGGGCATTACATAATGGTAAAGGGATCATCAATGCAACAAGAAGAGTTAACTATCCTAAATATATATGCACCCCATACAGAAGCACCCAGATTCATAAAGCAAGTTCTTAGAGACCTACAAAGAGACTTAGACTCCCACACAATAATAGTGGGAAACTTTAACACCCCACTGTCAATATTAGACAGATCAATAAGACAGAAAACTAACAAGGATATCCAAGACTTGAACTCGGCTCTGGACCAAGCGAACCTACGGAATATCTACAGAACTCTCCACCCCAAATACATAGAACTCTACATCTACAGAACTCTCCACCACAAATGAACAGAATATACCTTTTTCTCAGCACCACGTCGTGCTTATTCTAAAATTGACCACACAACAGGAAGAAAAACACTCCTTGGCAAATGCAAAAGATTGAAAGTCATAACACACAGTCTCTCAGACCACAGTGCAATCAAATTAGAACTCAGGATTAAGAAACTCACTCAAAACTGCACAGCTACATGGAAACTGAACAACTTGCTCCTGAAAGACTATTGGGTAAATCGCAAAGTTAAAACCAAAATAATGATATTCTTTGAAACCAATAACGACAAAGACACAACACAGCAGAATCTCTGGGACATAGCTAAAGCAGTGTTTAGAGGGAAATTTATAGCACTAAATGCCCACAAGAGAAAGCAGAAAAGATCTAAAATCAACGCTCTAACATGATAATTAAAAGAACTGGAGAAGCAAGAGCAACCAAATTCAAAAGCTAGCAGAAGACAAGAAATAACTAAGATCAGAGCAGAACTAAAACAGATAAGAGACACCAAAAAACGCTTCAAAAAAATCTATCAATCCAGGAGGTGTTTTTAGAAAAGATCAACATAATAGATAGACCGCCAGCCAGACTAATAAAGAAAAGAGAAAACCAAATAGACACAATAAAAAATGATAAAGGGGATATCACCACTGATCCCACAGAAATACAAACTACCATCAGAGAATACTATAAACACCTCTATGCAAATAAACTAGAAAATCTAGAAGGAATGGATAAATTCATGGACACATACACCCTCCCAAGACTAAATCAGGAAGAAGTCAAATCCCTGAATAGACCAATAACAAGGTCTGAAATTGAGGCAGTGATTAATAGCCTACCAACTAAAAAAAGTCCAGGACCAGATGGATTCAGAGCCGAATTCTACCAAAGGTACAAAGAGAAGCTGGTACCATTCCTTCTGAAACTATTCCAAACAATAGAAAAAGAGGTACTCCTCCCTAACTCATTTTATGAGGCCAGCATCATCCTGATACCAAAACCTGGCAGAGACACAGCAAAAAAGGAAAATTTCAGGCCAATATCCCCAATGGACACCGATGAAAAATCCTCAATAAAATGCTGGCAAACCAAATCCAGCAGCACATCAAAAAGCATATCCACTTCAATCAAGTCGGCTTCATCCCTGGCATGCAAGGCTGGTTCAGCATATACAAATCAATAAACGTAATCCATCACATAAACAGAACCAATAACAAAAACCACCTGGTTATCTCAATAGATGCAAAAAAGACCTTTGACAAAATTTAACAGCCCTTCATGCTAAAAACTCTGAATAAACTAGGTATTGATGGAACATATCTCAAAATAGTAAGAGCTATTTATGACAAACTCACAGCCTATATCATACTGAATGGGCAAAAGCTGGAAGCATTCCCTTTGAAAACTAGCACAAGACAAGGATGCCCTTTCTCACCACTCCTATTCAACATAGTATTGGAAGTTCTGCCCAGGGGAATTAGGCAAGAGAAAGAAATAAAAGGTATCCAATTAGGAAAAGAGGAATTCAAATTGTCTCTGCAGACAACATGATCGTATATTTAGAAGACCCCATCTTCTCAGCCCAAAATCTCCTTAAGCTAATAAGCAACTTCAGCAAAGTCTCAGGATACAAAATCAATGTGCAAAAATCACAAGCATTCCTATACACCAATAATAGACAAACAGAGAGCCAAATCATGAGTCAACTCCCATTCACAATTGCTATAAAGAGAATAAAATACCTAGGAATACAACTTACAAGGGATGTGAAGCACCTCTTCAAGGAGACTACAAACCACTGCTCAAGGAAATAAGAGAGGATACAAACAAATGAAAAAACATTCCATACTCATGGTTAGGAAGGATCAATATCATGAAAATGGCCATACTACCTAAAGTAATTTATAGATTCAATGCTATCCCCAACAAGCTACCATTGACTTTCTTCACAGATCTGGAAAAACTACTTTAAATTTCATATGAACCAAAAAAAAAGCCTGGATAGCCAAGACAATCCTAAGCAAAAAGAACAAAGCTGGAGACATCATGCTACCTGACTTCAAACTATATTACAAGGCTATGGTAACAAAATCAGCATGGCACTGGTACCAAAACAGACATATAGACCAATGGAACAGAACAGAGGCCTCGGAAATAACATCACACATCTACAACCATCTGATCTTTGACAAACTTCACAAAAACAATGGAGAAAGGATTCTCTATTTAATAAATGATGGTAGGAAAACTGGCTAGTCATATGCAGAAAGCTGAAACTGGATCCCTTCCTTATACCTTATACAAAAATTGACTCGAGATGAAATAAAGACTTAAATGTAACACCTAAAACCAAAAAAAAAAAAAAACCCTAGAAGAAAACCTAGGCAATATCATTCAGGATATAGGCATGGGCAAGGACTTCATGACTAAAACACCAAAAGCAACGGCAACAAATGCCAAAATTGACAAATGGGACCTAATCAAACTAAAGAGCTTCTGCACAACAAAAGAAACTATCATCAGAGGGTGCAGACAATCTACAGAATGGGAGAAAATTTTTGCAATCCACCCATCTGACAAAGGGCTAATACCTAGAATCTGCAAAGAACTTAAACAAATTTACAAGAAAAAAACAAACAACCCCATCAAAAAGTAGGCAAAGGATATGAACAGACACTTCTGAAAAGAAGACATTTATGCAGCCAACAAACATGAAAAAAAGCTCATCATCGGTCATTAGAGAAATGCAAATCAAAACCACAGTAAGATACTATCTCACTCCAGTTAGAACGGTGATCATTAAAAAGTCAGGAAACAGTTGCTGGAGAAGATGTGGGGAAATAGAAACACTTTTACACTGTTTGTGGGAGTGTAAATTAGTTCAACCATTGTGGAAGACAGTATGGCGATTATTCAATGACCTAGAACTAGAAATACCAGTTGACCCAGCAATCCCATTACTGGATATATACCCAAAGGATTATAAATCATTCTACTATAAAGACACAGGCACGCGTATGTTTACTGTGGCACTGTTCACAACAGCAAAGGCTTGGAACCAACACCCAAATGCCCATCAATGATAGACTGGATAAAGAAAATGTGGCACATATACACCATGGAATACTATGCAGCCATAAAAAAGGATGGGTTCCTGTCCTTTGCACAGACATGGATAAAGCTGGAAACCATCATTCTCAGTAAACACAGGAACAGAAAACCAAACACCACCTGTTCTCACTCATAAGTGGGAGTTGAACAGTGAGAACACATGGACACAGAGAGGGGAACGTCACACACTGAGGCCTGTCAGGGGGTAGGGCCTAGGGGAGGGAGAGCATTAGGAGAAATACCTAACGTAGATCATGGGTTGATGGGTGCAGCAAACCACCACGGCACATGTATACCTATGTAACAAACCTGCACGTTCTGCACAGGTATCCCAGAACTTAAAGTATAATTTAAAAAAAAAACTGAAAGTAAGTGCTTAAAAACTTCAAAGCAATTTGACAATTACACAGCATCCAACCATACAATCACTGGTCTCATTTTGCACGTAAAAATATGGAAAAGCTGGAGATGCAGGTGGGATAGCTGCACAACAGTCATGCACTGTTAAATGTGGTATTTAACAGCTTTACTCAAGTATAACGTACATAAAATAAACATATATTTAAAGTGTGCAATCAGACACATTAGTTGTATGTATACACTGTGATATTATCACTACAATCAGGATAACAAAACCCTCCACTGCTTCCTCCATGTCCCTTTTAATCCCTCTTTCCTACTTCTTTTCTCTC
The DNA here is from genome assembly GCA_004027715.1 of Plecturocebus donacophilus. NCBI lineage: Eukaryota > Metazoa > Chordata > Mammalia > Primates > Pitheciidae > Plecturocebus > Plecturocebus donacophilus. The sequence goes on along the minus strand of PVKP010010694.1, from coordinate 38,123 downwards.
CTTCCCAGAAAGCCATCAATTTACTTTCTGTCATTAGTATGTATTTTCTAAATTTTATGTACATTAGATCATATACTATATATTCTTTTTTGTCTGGCTTCTTTCACTCAGCATAATGCATTTGACATTCATCTGTCTTGCTGCATGTATTAATAACTCATTCCTTTTTGGTTTTGTTTGTTTGTTTGTTTGTTTTGAGACAGAGTCTCACTCTGTTGCCCAGGCTGGAGTGCAGTGGCACGATCTCAGCTCACTGCAACCTCTGCCTCCTGTGCTCAAGTGATTCTCCTGCCTCAACCTGAGTAGTGGGGATTACAGGCATGCGCAACCACACCCAACTAATTTTTGTACGTTTAGTAGAGATTGGGTTTTGCCACGTTAGCCCAGCTGGTTTTGAACTCCTGACTTCAAGTGATGCACCTGCCTCAGCCTTCCAAAGTGCTGGGATTACAGGTCTGAGCCACTGTGCCCAGCCAGTTCATTACTTCTTATTGCTGAATAGTATTCCACTGTATGCATGTACCAAACATGCAACTCTGATCACTCACTGCCTTACACATAATGAATCACCTGGATGAAGTGGGTGAGGAGGAAAAAGGAACCGTGTAGCTTCACATCAGTCCTTGCAGCAGGCGATTTCTGCACACAGTCTTCCTTTTCCTCTGACCTTTGCTGATCATCTACTACACTGAATCATCTGAAATTGCCAGTGTTTAGCAATGTTTTACCTACAAAACAGCAAACTGTCACCAGCACACCACTCTAAAATAATGGCTTAAGTAAGTATTCCAAAGAGAAGAAAATGAGGAAAGAAGAAACTTTGAAATATCAGAAAGGAAGCAAGAACACAGTAGGCCAGAATACAGGTAAGAACAACAGGCTTTCCTATGGCTATTAGGTCTTCTAAATCATCTTTGGTGGTTGAACAAAAATTGAAAAATGTCTGATATGGCTCTAAAGACATTTAGAGAATATATTCAAGACAATTATATAAAAATGAGAGAGGGTAAAGGGATGAAAAGGAGGGTAAGTTTTCTATACTTCACTTGTACTAGTAAAATGGTGACACCAGTAGACCGTGTTATGATATATGTATAGAACACACACAACAATCACTGGTTTCAAGACTCATCAATCCCTAAAAAGTATCCATGCAAAGAGATATACTTAAAAGCACTATAGAAAAACTCCAAATGGAGTGGTAAAAAAATGTTCAGTAAACCACCACAGAAAGGTAATAAAAAGAAAATGGAAATGAAAAACACTGTGAAAAAAAAGAAAACAAAAACAAAATTACAGACTTAGGATCAAATATATCAATAATTACATTAAATGTAAATCGATAAATCAATAATTACATACCAATCCTAAATGTGTACCACTAAACAAAAGAGCTGCCAAATATGTGAAGAAAAAAACTGATAGAACTGGGAAAGAGAGACAGACAAATCCACAATTACGGTTGTGAACTTCAACACCCCTCTCTCATGCACAGAAAGACAAATACTGCATCATCCTACTTATATGTGAAATCCAAAACAGTGGTACTTATGGACATGAAGAGTAGAACCGTGGTTACCTGAGGCTGGGGAACAGGGAGATGCTGATCAAAGGGTACAAAGTTTCCATTAGACAGGAGGAACATGCTTTCAAGATCTATTGCACAGCACAGTGACCACCGTTCAAAATAACACATATTTCATAATCACTAAAAGAGTAGATGTTACATGTTTTCACTATAAAAAATACTAAGTATGTGAAGTAATAGATATATTAGCTTGAATAATCATCCCACAGTATATACATAGATCAAAACATCACATTGTATTCAATATTACAATTTTTCCTAATTTTTTTATTTCTAAATTTTAAAAAAATTGATAAAACAACTATACAGAAAATGAGCAGACATCAAAAGAATAAAGGAATACTATGAGCAACTATATATATATAAACTTCACCATGTAGAAAAAAATGGATCAACTCCTCAAAAAATGCAAACTATCACAGTTCACCCAATATAAAACATAATTATTTGCAAATGACATGACTGTCAACATAGAAAGTCCCAAGGAGTCCAAAGAAAAAAGCTCCTAGAACTATTAAGTGTGTTCAGCCAGGTCACAGGATACGATGTTAATGTTCAAAAATCACCTGTACTTATATGTATTAGCAATAAACACATGGAAACTGAAATTTAAAACACCACTTACAATCCCCCCACAAAAAAACAGTACTCAGGTATACATCTAAAAATTCATGTACAGGATTTGTATGCTGAAACTACACAATGCTATTCAAAGAAATCAAAGAACAGCTAAACAAATGGAGTAACAGACTATGTTCATAGATAGGAAGACTCAACATAGTGGAAAATGTCAATTCTCCCCACATTAATGGACAGATTTAATTGAATTCCTATCAAATTCCTGAAACAATTCTTTATACATATCAAAATTATTCTAAAATGTATATGGAAAGGCAAAAGAATCAGAACAGCCAAAACAATTTTGAAAAAGGAAGAAAATGTGAACCAGGCACAGTGACTCAGGCCTGTAATACAACACCTGGGGAGGTCAAAATGAGAGGACTGCTTGAGCCCAGGAGTTTGAGACCAACCTGGACAACAGAGCAAGACCCCATCTCTACAAAAACAATTTAAAAAAAGAATTAGCCAGACACAGTGGTGTATGCTTATATTCCCATCTACTCAAAAGACTGAGGTGGGAGGACTGCTTCAGCCCTGAGGTTGAAGGCTGCAGTGAGCTATGATCATGCCACTGCACTCCAGCCTAGGCCCCCATCAAAAAAGGGAAAAAAGAAGAAAAAATGGTTACAATTACTCTACCTGGTTTCAAGACTCACATAGCTATAGTCATGAAGACTGTTTGACATTGATAGAGTTTGGATATGCATCCCCTCCAAATCGCATGTTGAACTATTGATCCCCAATGTTGGATGTGAGGCCTTGTAGGAGGTGCTTGCATGATGGGACACACCCCTCATGAATGGCTTAATGCCATTCTTGCGAGATTGAGCTGAGTTCTCACTCTTAGTCCTCTGGAGATCTGGCTGTGAAAAATAATCTGGCACGTCCCTCCTCTCTCTTTCCTTCTCTCTCACCAGGTGACGTCTACTCCCCTTCACCTTCTGCCGTGAGTGGAAGCAGGCTGAACCCCTCATGAGAAGCACATGCTGGCCCCATGCTACTTCTATAGCTGGCACAATCGTGAGCCAAATAAACCTCTTTTCTTTATAAATTATCCTTCCTCGGGTATTCCTATATAACAAAGCAAAACAGGCTAATACAAGCATTACTAGCGGGATAGGCACATAGCTCAATGGAACCAAACAGAATTCAGAAATAGCTCCACACAAGATTAGCCAAATGATTTCTGACAAAAGTGCAAAGGAGAAATGGAGAAAAAGTCAACTTTTTCAATAAACAGTGCTGAAGCCATCGGGCATCCATAGGAAAGCAAAAACTGAACCTTGACCTAAGTCTGGCACTTGACACAAAAAATTAACTCAAAAGGGATCATAGACTTAAATATAAAACATAAAACTATAAAGTTTCTAGAAGAAAATATAGGATAACGTCTTTGTGACCTAGTAGTAGGTTAAAAAGTACACTTGACACCAAAGGCACAGAGACTTTGTTCCAGACTGGTTATGCAGCCGGCAGGTAAGCACGTAAAAAGATGTTCAGCACTGCCGGCAGCCAGGGAAATGCAAATTAAAACCGAAGTGACTTATCACCACACACCCCTCAGAATGGTAAAAATCAAAAATGGTGGCAACGCCAAAAGCTGCCAAGGATGGTGAGAAACAGAATCACCCACACACTGCTGGTGAGAATATAAAACAGCATTTGGCAGTTTTTCTTTAAAAACAGCAACAATTAAACCTGCAATTACCACAGAAGCCCGCGACTGCACTCCTGAGCACTTACCCAAGAGAAAGAAGGCTTCTGTCCACACGAACATCGGTGAATGGATGTTTATAGCAGTTTTATTTGTAACTGTCAAAACTGGAAATGACCCCGATCTCTTTCAATGGCTACGTGGTTAAATAAACGGTGATTCAACCATGCCACAGAACACTTCACAGCAATAAAAATGAACAAACAACTGATACATCCAACAACCTAGATGAATCTCCAGAAAATTATGCCAAATGAAAAAAGCCAACCACGAAAGGCTGCAAACCATATGACTATTTACACAACATCCTCAAAATGGCAAAAATACATAAATGGAAAACAGACTGGCTTCGGGGTGGAGGGCAGCTCAGGCAGCAGGGTAAGAGGACAGGGCCATAGAAAGCTCGTAGGAGGGATCCCTGCAGTGCTGAAACTGTTCTTTTCCTTCACTGTTTCCAGGTCAATATTCTGGTTGTAATATTGTACTACACATTTTTAAGACATTACCATTGGGGAAAACTGGATGAAGTATACACAGGATCTCTCTATATTATTTCTTACAGAGAGAAATTATTATTATTCTGTATTATTTCTTATATAGTTTGAATATTTGTCCCCCCACCATCTCATGTTGAAATTTGATCCCCAACGTTGGATCACAACTGGGCGTGAATCCACAATTATCTCAAAATAAAAAGTTTAATTTAAAAAGCTGTCAACCTCATATTAAATTCAAAACTCAGATCTGGCTTTCTGCTTCACAAAGTTAGTGGTAGGGATTTATAGCATTTCTCCATTTTGTAATCCACTGGTATTTTGTGTTAGTAAGCGTCACTGGAAATTTAAAACATTTTAATGCTACAGACCTTAAAGTGATAAAACTGTCTGGACTGCCTCCAGCATAACAGAAATTGCTTTGGAACTCAGTGTCTTGTAAATAGACACACATCATAAAATTTATTCCAGTAATGCCACAGCAACCTCACATCTCACTTGCAAAAGTTCACTTTGGATAGCATTAAAAAGTACTCAACAGATAATGGTTCTCCTCAAGGTTATTTGTATAGATTTTCCATTTGTTGTATTAAAAATTTAAAGAAATTAACAACAAAAAGAAAAATATAAGCATAAGCAACAAATACAACACATAAATGGCAAACACCCAGGGGGAAATGTTATCTGTTGACCTAGGTACAATGGCAGCTGAAAATGCCAATACTGAATGAATGAGGAAGGCAAAACAGATTTAGTTCTTCAAACTCAGAAATTCAAGGAATATGTGGGTATTACTCTTATGCATGTTTTCTTCTAGTCTTTAAGAATCCTCCTGGCCTTCTAACATTGAAATTACTGTTAAAAATCCTAACATTGAGGCCAGGTGTGGTGGCTCATGCCTGTAATCCCAGCACTTTGGGCGGCTGAGGCGGGTGGATCACCTGAGGTCAGGAGTTCAAAACCAGCCTGGCCAACATGGTGAGACCCTGACTCTACTAAAAATAAAAAACTTATCCAGGCGTGGTGGTGCACAGCTGTAGTCCCAACTACTCGGGAGGCTGAGGCAGGAGAATCACTTGAACCTGGGGGGCAGAGGTTGCAGTGAGCCAAGATTGCACGACTGCACTCCAGCCTGGGTGACAGAGTGAGACTCCACCTCAAAAAGCAAACAAACCAACAAAAAACTACCACTGAAACTAAAAGATAAAAATAGGATATTCAAGTATCATGCTATTATTGTGAGCATTTTTTGAAAACCATGTATGAAGGAAAATGGGCGGTTTTTGATCTTATTTCTAATATTGTTATGCTTTGAGGCACATCTATACCATCACTGGTTCTATTAACCTAATGGAAACTATTCTTGGGCAACCACTGGCGTGATGGGTTGGCTGAATACTGCAAATAGTAATTTAAGACTATACTGCCATTTCTCAACCTACTTATTTGAAATCAAGACCTATTTCATAGCAAATATGACTGGGTGGAGCCAGGCCTTTTTGGCTTTATCTGAAGTCATCCGATAGATAAGAAAAGGTCAACTGTGCTACAATCTTATATACCCAGGACTGAGTCTCTTAAGTCAAAGATAGGAAGATGATGAATTAATTTATTAGAAAATTAATTCTAATAAATGTGGAAGTTCTGCAGTTAAACAACTATTATTCTGATACTTGCAAAGATATAATTTGCTTGCTCTTATCTCTCAAAATATGGTTGTTAAACGTCCATGTTAGTGGACATACAATTAACAGCTATAAAAAGAAACTGAATTAAGCTCCAGATTTAGAAAATATCAGGCATTTCCTATTATGATCAGGGTTTTACTAGGCCAAAGGGACATTTAAAAACACTACTTAACTACTCCCAATGGGAAATACAGTAGAAACTATACCAACAACATGATTTTTTTAATAATCCAGTATTTTTCCCTAACCCCTGAAATAAGAGGCATTCCACAATCCCAAATGAAGAGGGAATTCTATTTGATAGCACGCTGCCCTTTGTTCTAAGTGGTTTCTTAGAACGCTACTTTCAACATTCCAAACATAGTGAGGGCACAGAAAATCACACTGTAAACCTCATAATCCCCTCACCTTTTTAAAATTCATGTTCCATTTTATTTGTATTAAATCTTAAGATTCCTTTGGATGCTGTCTATTTGATTAAGCCTTGGCAAGTAAAATCACATCTGTCGACTTGAAACTTCAAACTCTCGGTTTCACAATGTTGATAAAAAAGAAAATGGACATGCTGGACAGGTAAGGGAAGGCCGATAATGCCACGGGAAACAGGCGATGAAACTGAAGAGAATAAAGTTCTGTTCTGAATTTAATAACTCTGAAAATGTCCTTGCAAGCTTCTCTATAAGAAGATCTCTTTAGTGACATCTGGACCATAATCGAAGTTTTAACATTATCTCTAATTCTCTTCCTGTTAATTGGCTAAATGCATTCAAACTGGCATCTGCAATTGGCATCTGACTCCTAAAACTAAATCAGGGAGAAGCAAGGACTGCTATCTTGTCACTTCCCTGTTGAGGCCTAAACGTAAACAAACAACCTATAACTGGTAGATTCCTTCTCTTAAAGATAATGAACTGTCAGGAAAGGCAAGTAAAATGCATGAGTAGATTTCTCACACAGTCTTTCACAGTCATTTAAAAAGTTTGGAGACAATAGGTACACAAACTTTATAAACTGCCTGGATTTTTTTAATTAGATGTCAACAAATGTCAACTACAAAAGAAACTGGCCATTTTTTGGTCACCAGTCATCCAGTCCCTCTTCCTAACACCACTCAACTTCCTTTTGAGGAAATGCCTTTCCTGCACTGTGGCTGGTCTATAGAATAATGACAAATCAGACATTCTGCTTTTCAAACACAAAACCTGAAGAAACGCCTGGCTCTCTTCAGAAACACCTTTGCTCTTACAGGCTGGTACAGTCAAGGGCAGAGCCACAACCTAACTTTCAGCCAGCAAGGCTCCCGCTCAGGAACCTGAACCTTGGATGGAGTGACGCAGAGTGAAGCAACAGCTGAAGCTCACTTTTTCATTCTCGCAGTATCCCCACACAAGGCTAAAAGAGTCTAGGTCCTGAAGCCCTCTGACGCTGCCAGGTCCAGCTGCCAGGAATAGCTGACTATTCCAATCTTCTCTTGGAGTCTTTGACCTTGCTCATTTCCTTCTAGAAAATACCCTCTATGCCTAAGTTAGGCAGGATCAACCTTAAAAAGTAACAGCGCTGTCCAGTTTTCTGCCCTTCCTGGAAGCAAAAACATTCCCAGCTCCCTCAGAATCAGGGAGGGCCATGTGACCAGTTCTCGCCAATTAACTCAAAGTGGAAATGATGTATGTATTCCTATGTGCAATTTTCCATACTCTCTTCCCCTGCCTCAGGAAACCATGAGGCACCATACTGGATAGAAACAGCATAGTAAGATGAAAGCAGCCTGGAGTGCTGAGGTCAGCTGCCCACAAGGGCCAGCTAGGCCTGCAGCCAGCCTCTGAGATTCTCATGGTTTTCGTTACCATAACATAAGCTGGCCTATCCTGACTGAGACATAACCCTAATCATTCAACAGCCTCAAGACAAGCACTACTGAAACATTCTGGAAGACCATGGAGATGTAAAAAGGTCAGCGGCTGCCAGGGGAAAGGAAAAATTAAAAATAGGCAAAGCAGAGGGGATTGGTGGGGTAGTGAAAATACTCTGTATTAAACTATAATGCTAGACACATGTTTTCATATATTCTTTTCAACCCAAAGAAATGTACAATGCCAAGAGCAAAGCTCAGTGTCAACTATAGACATGGGGTGACAATAATGTGTCAGTGTAGGTTTACTGACTGGAACAACACACCACTTTGGTGCAGGATGTTAACAGAGGAGGCTGTATGTGTGTGAGGGCAGGGGTATATGAGATATCTTTGTGCCTTTCTCTCAATGATAATGTAAACCTCAAACTGCTCTTTAAAAGTTTTCATTTAAAAAAGTGTACTGATCATCTTGCCTCGCAGACTAAATTAAGAAATTGGGTATGAAATTGCAATAAATCTGTAGCTCAAAACCAGATTACTCAATTAAAATTATCTTTTTCCATTTCTGATGACTAGCAGACAAAACCTTCTGAATATTCCTCCCATTGAAAGGAAAAAAAATACTGGATAAAATATCTTTATAAAACGCATACCTAAATTTGCAAGAAATTAAGAAAACCTCAAAGACCAAAAACAGAGAGAAAAGAAGAAACTGACAGAAAAGGGGAAAGAGAGACAAAACAAGACAGCAGAGAGAGAAAGAACGACAGAGAGCAAACAGAAGCCACAGAGAGGATCAGAATAGTTTAACCTGGGGCGGGCAAGGGGGAGATGTGCTGAACTCTTGGTAACCTTGAAGTGACCTTTGGAAATGGAACAAGAGACAGCTCTCAGCTCCTGCCCACAGTGTGGTGTCAGACAGGAGCCCATTCAGATTCAGTCAGTACCTCGAGGACACATAAATAAGAAATGAACCAGCCTGCAAGAGAAGCTGGCAAGAAATGTTGACACCTTGGCACTAAATGAAGCAGCGGTGAAAAAAATCTCCCCTGAGAATCAAACCAAGTCTCAAAAGCAGATCTGCAACTCACACTCACAATGCCTCACCTGGGAGACCAGAGATTCAAACAGCTGGGCGTCTGCTAGGCTGGACACCTGAAACATGGCCTCTAAACAGTGAAGTCAACATGCTACCATTTCCCCAGCATACTCGCGAGCAGTGGTTCTCAAATTTTAGTGTGCATCAGAATCACTGAAGAGTCTGTAAAAACAGGTGGCAAAGCCCCATCCTCAGATTTCCTCATGTAATAGATCTGGGGTAAGGCCTGAGAATCTGCATTTCTAACAGTTGCCACGTAGCCCCATCCTCAGAGTTCCTCATGTATAGATCTGGGGAAAGGCCCAAGAATCTGCATGGCTAACAGTTGCCACGTAGCCCCATCCTCAGAGTTCCTCATGTACAGATCTGGGGAAAGGCCCGAGAATCTGCATTTCTAACAGTTGTCACGTAGCCCCATCCTCAGAGTTCCTCATGTATAGATCTGGGGAAAGGCCTGAGAATCTGCATGGCTAACAGTTGCCACGTAGCCCCATCCTCAGAGTTCCTCATGTAATAGATCTGGGGAAAGGCCCGAGAATCTGCATTTCTAACAGTTGCCACGTAGCCCCATCCTCAGAGTTCCTCATGTACAGATCTGGGGAAAGGCTCGAGAATCTGCATGGCTAACAGTTGCCACGTGATGCTCATGCTGCGGGTCTAGGACCACACTTTGAGAACTACGACTGTGGCACTCAGTGCTGTCTGCACGTTACAATCACCCATGTAGCTTTAAGGACTGCAGATACTTCCGTCCACCCAGAGATCTGGATTAAAAGGTATGGGGTACAGCCTGGACATATGAACGTAAACATTAAAATAGAGCATAAGACTGACAGAACAGACTCTTCGTGGCAGTAAGATGCTAAGTTAAAAACAAGACCTAAGGCCGCGCCAGGCAAGAGTTAGATCATACACGCCACACTTAGTAAACTATGTTCTAACTGCCACAGGGCTTTTTGTTTCTCTCTAGCAGCTAAATAAGCACTGGCCTCAAGACAGGCACGACAGGGACAACTGCAGCCAGATGCCAGTAGCCAACCACCTCCCCTGCTCTGGAACAACTGCAGCCCTCCACCAGCCAGATGCCAGTCGCCGACCACCTCCCCTGCTCCACAAGCCAAAACAAGTTTTGACTGGACAAGAAACCGTGTTCAGTGACTTTCTCCTGGTAGAGACCACAGACCAGGGACTGGCTCTGGCTGAGTCACAGAGGCTGCGCGCTGAGTGCCGTCCCGTCCCCGGCTTCACCTACGGCCTGACTGTAATGCATTGAAATGTTGTCTCCACCCCGAAGTGAACATGGGCTACATGTAACATGCATGTTTGCTTTCTACACATGCGTGTGACCCTTTTCATGAATATTCACAGCTTCTCTTATAATCATTAAACATGGATGCTCAGCCAACTCATTTGGCATAAATTCCTGTTTCATCCTTCCCTCCCTCAGAGTACCTGCTTTCAGTTTCTGCCGGAAGCCACACTTCCCAGCCTGTCGGGATGGCCAAACTGCAGGCTGCAACCCTACAGTTTATAAGAAATCAAGCTCTCCTCTTCAAATTTAGGAGTCTTGAGATTCTTCAGTTAACAGCAGCATGTGGCGACCCAAGCGGGAGAACCAGAGAGGATGGAATCTAAACGCTCTGGAAATCGGAAACAGTGGAATGCTTCAACAAAGTACAGCCTGCCACCCTGTAAACCATCCCTCTTACGTGACCCTGGAAACCACCTTATTGCTCTTCACCAGCATCTCTGAAGAGCAATAAGGTGACTATCCTTTATAGGCCAGAGATGACAGTGAAATACTAAGAAGGGAAGTGGGTTCTCTGATCACAGTGTAAATCATGAGACTTGGGATCACTAAGGCCAGTGGCAGCCCCTATCTGCACAGGCAAGGTGGGCACAACTTCCACAGTGAGTCAGAGGGCAATGTGGTGATGACAATATCCTGACCCACAAGAATCAATGGTAAACTTACCATCAGGTCAGTCTCCGAATTCTTAACAAGAAAATTTCTAGATTTACTGAGCGGAAACCTAACTCAAATCCCGTAATAATTCACACCTTCTTACCCAGATTCCAGATCTAACCTGCTTCATAGACCTAGAGCTCCTCCACAAAGCTAGAAAGAGGCTCCTTGAGACTCCTGAAAAGTGGCCACAGGTTCACAACACTTTCCTTCTCCAGAGGGTCTTCAGCATTCATCATGTGGCTGAGCACTGAGAAATGGAAACACCCAGACCCTCTGAAGTGCCACCATCTTCCAGTCTCAGGTTAAGAACGTACCTAGATCAGGCGCAACATGGAGTCTCAGCCCAAATCCATCTTACATCTTACAGTGGGCCTGTAGACCCAGTCTTGGAAAAAAAAAAAGCACCAAGAAACTATTGGGATCACTAGAGATAACGACCCATGTGTCATCTCAGAGATGCACCACAGACTCAGCCCCTGGATCCCCCTTTAATCTACCCATTAAGCAACTTCATGGCACTGGCTAAAAGAGGTAGGTGCAAAAAAGCCTCACAGTCAGCAGAGGCCTCCCCATTCTGAAACCCACCTATGATGATGCTAACAGTAATGGTGCTCTGTGTCTTCTTACCAGTATGGGGTACCTTGACCACGACTCTTAGCAGCTATAGTGGAAAGAGAAGCAGACCCTTTTTCTACCCTTACAGCTGTCCTCTGGAAAGCATAAACAAAACCTGATGAATTTGGAGGGAGAAACCATTCAGAAAAAACCATTCTGAGAAACCAGGCAGAAAAAAACAAGCCAGAGGCATAGAATCCAGGTACTGCCACACTCCTCCACGAAGCTAGAGAGAGGCTCCTTGAGACTCCTGAAAAGTGGCCACAGGTTCACAACACTTTCCTTCTCCAGAGAGTCTTCAGCATTCATCATGTGACTGAGCATTTCTGTATCTGACATGAGCGTCTACTGGGGTGTGTATGATACATACATTTATCGAGGGTTATATAAGACACGTTTTCAAACAGCAGAACCACAACTATGCCTCCTATACGCATGTTTTCTTAAGAAGCCAAGTTACTATTGCCCTGTTATTAAAATTGGCTCTTTTAGATGCTGTAATAATTTAAAAGTTATAGCAAAGAGAACATAACTCCAATATTACAATTTTGAGCTTGCTAAATATACCTAGTATTATTGACTTGTCACTATACTATTAAAAGTCCTATCTTCCACAATCCTCAAACAGTAGAAATACAAAGGGAGCTCACTTTAAATTGCATTTTTCTGCTTCAGGGATCAGCTCTGATTAGTTGTGTTTTGTGCAATTCTTTCCATCTCCAATTCTGTTTCCATGTTTCCTTCATCTAATAGAAAATTAAATGTTATGCTTTGCTAGGTTACCAAGGATTACTAACTTACATTATGTCCAAATATGTCAGTCTCATAACTGCTGCCCTAGAAAACACCACAAAGGTACATTCATAGCCCAGAAAAAAAATGAGCACCAAAATTAGTCATAGCAGCAAACATAGAAGCTAAAAACTATTCTAAGAGATGTCAGATAAGAAATTAAATGAATTCCATCATTATACAAAAATCAGAAGGCATGTCTTTCAAGCATTCTTTGATGTGAGATATTCAATTTGTATGCAGAAATGATTCAAGTATGGCAGTTCCCTAATGGTACGTACGTTAGCATCACAGCTTAATGTAAGAAACAAAGCCAGAATGTTTCACTTCATTCTATGCGAAAATGTGATTATTATTCAACTCTTGCTTTATCATTTGCAACAAATTTGCCACTCCTACTGTCCAAAAAATAACAGAAAAAGAAGTGTATTTAGCTGTGAGGTACAAGGGTAAATTCACTGAAATTAACAATGTGGAGAGTTATAAATGATATGTCTAAGCTTGGGGCAACAACAAAGCAAAAAATGATCACACACCGTGTCTGATGTAAAATATGGCATCCTAGGGCCCCTTAAAATAGACAGTACACAAAACAACTGAGAAAACTACACCAAAGCAGGAATGGGGTGCAAAGTACTCCAGGCGGACACATTAACAACAAAATAAACAAAGACATAAGCTCAACCTCAGCTTCAAACCCGACAAGATAGTTTTTCCAGAAAAGCATCTAAGAGTTCAAGACCAGCCTCAGCAACATGGTGAAACCCCATTTCTACAAAAAATACCAAAATGAGCCAGACATGGTAGCGCACCCTGTGGTCCCAGTTACTCGGGAGACTATGGTGGGTAGACTGCTTGAGCCCTGGAGGCAGAAGCTGCAGTGAGCCCAGATTGCGCAACTGCACCCCAGCCTGGGTGACAGAGTGAGATCCCGTATCAAAAAAAAAAAAAAACAGAGAGAGAGACTAAGTCACTTAGTCTTCTAATTGCTTTTCTTCCCCTGCTCTCTGATGAGACTGGAAAAACTAGGTTCTGGGGTAAAAGACTCAGAAACACAGGGCTTCGTGCAGGAGGGTTGGAAGCAGTCACTCTCTCCCTCGAAAGAAACCAATCCCTTTCTTGACTGAAACTGTCTTCTGGAGAACAGCATAAACTAGGCTGACTTCTTTCATCATGAATTCTCCAGCACAAACCTGGTTTCTCTGGAGCTCTGTTCTTTTTTCCTAGAGGGTCAGCTTTCCCCTTTTCTGAGATGGCAGCTTCCTATCTCCACCTCTGCTCAAATCCCTTAGGTACTCATTATTCTCTTTCTAATGAATTATCTTTCCAATGTATTGCTGAATTCAGTTTGCTAGTATTTTATTGAGGATTTCTGCATCAATATTCATCAGAGATATTAGCTCGTAGTTTTTTTTAAAGTGTCTTTCTCAGATTTTGGTATCAGGGTAATTAATACTGGCCTCGTAGGATAAGCCTGGAAATATTCTCTCCTCGTCTTTTTTTTTTTTTTAATAGTTTGAGTAGAATTGGTATTAGTTGGTTTTGCTTTAAATGTTTGGTAGAATTCAGCAATGGGGCCATCAGTCCCTGGCTTTTCTTTACTGGGAGGCTTTTTTATTATGACTTTGACCTCGTTATTCATTATCATTCTGTTCAGGTTTTGGATTTCTTCATGGTTCAATCTCATAAGTTGTATGTATCTAGGAATTTGTCCACTTCCTTTAGATTTTCCAATTTATTGGCATATAGTTGGCATAGCAGCTACTAACGACCCTTTGAATTTCTCCAGTATTAGTTGTAATGTCTCCTTTTTCATTTCTGATTTTATTTGGATCTCTTTTTTTTCTTAGTCTGGCTAAGAGTTTGTCAATTTTGTGTAACTTTTCAAAAAAACTACTTTTTGTTTCATTGATCTTTTTGTTTCTCCATTTCGGTTTCATTTATTTCTGCTCTGATCGTTATTATTTCTTTTCTTCTAATTTTAGATTTGGTTTTCCCTTGCTTTCCTCATTCTTTAAGATGATTGTTAGATTGTTTTTTGAAGTTTTTCCTCTTTCGATGTAGGCACTTAGAGCTACAAAATTACCTCTGAGTACAGCTTTTACTGTATCCCACAGGTTTTTTTTTGTTTTTGCAGAGTCTTACTTTGTTGCCTAGGCCAGAGTGCAGTGGTGCGATCTCGGCTCACTGCACGCCTCCACCACCCAGGTTTAAGAAATTCGTGTGCCTCAGCCTCCCAGGTAGCTGGAATTACAGGCACCTGCCACTGCACGTGGCTAATTTTTGTATTTTTAGTAAAGAGGGGTTTCACCATGTTGGCCAGGCTGGCCTCGAATTCCTGACCTCAAGTGATCCACCTGCCTTGGCATCACAGAGTGCTGGGATTATAGGCGTCAGCCACTGTGCTGGCCTCCCAAAGGTTTTGGTATATTGTGTTTACACTATCATTTGTTTTCAGAAATTTTTCCGTTTCCTTTTTTTTTTCTTGAGATAAGAGTCTCACTCTGTCACCCAAGCTAGAGTGCAGTGGCACAATCTCAGCTGACTGCAACCTCCACCTCCTGGACTCAAGCAGTCCTTCCACCTCAGCCTCCCAAGTAACACGGATTACAGGCACATGCTACCATGCCTGGATAATTTTTGTTGTTGTTTTTTTTTTTTTTCTGTAGAGACAGGGTTTCACCATGCTGCCCAGGCTGGTCTGGAACTCCTGGCTTCAAGTGATCTGCCTAACTCAGTCTCCTAAAGTGCCAGGATTACAGGGATCAGCCACTGTGCCTGGCCCAAATTCTGTTTCTTTTCCCATGGAAAGCAGAAAAATCATGTATTCTAAAAGATGGCAGAAATAATAAATTCATCCTGAAAATACAGTTAGAGGTAATTCTGTTGAGACAGCTCTTCCCTCTGAAAATGCTCTCCTACTGACTGCTCCACTGGAGTCTTGTCTTGTATCAGTTTCTAAACACTTCACTTATTCCCATGTGAGAAGGCGGAGCCATCTTCAAATGCACAGATTCCAGGGAGAGAGTAACACAGCTCTCAGAAGAGCACCTTCTATCTCAGAAGAGAACATAATCACTTTGTGGAGTCAGCACAGTTCAGTTTAAGTAGTCACATAATTCACTATAGAGTAAAAAAGGTGAAGGAAAAAACAATACATTGGTGAATAAGACATTCAAATACAGCACTAACGTTTAAGGCAGCTGATGGTCAAAATGGACGAGTCAAGAAAGGTAGTCTGGTTGGAAGTGATTTTGCATCTAGAAGGCATCCTCTTCTCACGACCTCAAAGACTGAGCACTGTAGAGCACATCTTCTTCCTCAAGGACAATGATGCTTCACATACCAGACAGTTTCATTTTTCAACTGTGGTCCAAAGAGAGGGTTGAGTTGGGCGAGAACTGAAATTAGCCATAAGAGATAGCAGCAAACTGAACAGGTCATCAATATGGTAACGGTAACACCCAGTCACGACGCTTAGGGATAAACCAAGGCACCAAGAAGCCAGCGAAGCCCCAGAACATGCTCGTCGCAGTGAGAGGCGGCGCGTGGCCCTGCTACACCATGGTCGCTGCCCGAGCTGCCAGCCCCTGCCTAGCCGCCTCACTTCCCACATTCTGTCTCCACTTCTTCCCTGACCCACTGGCACTCAGGAGCATACTGTTTACTTTCCATGTATTTGTATAGTTTCCAAAATTCCTCTTGTTACTAATTTCTAGTTTTATTCCATTGTGGTCAGAAAAGATGCTTGATATTATTTCAATTTTTTGAATGTTTTAAGACTTGTTTAGTGATCTAATGTGGTCTAACCTTGAGAATGATTCATGTGCTGGGAAAGAGAATGTTTATTCTGCAGCTCTCGGACAAAATGTTCTGTAACTATTAGATCCTTTTTGTCTGCAGTGCAGATTAAGTCTGATGCTTCTTTGTTGATTTTTTGTCTGGGAGATGTGTCCAATGCTGAAAATGGGGTGTTGAAGTCTTCAGCCATTATCGTATCTGGGCCTCTGTCTTTGGCTCTAAGAATATTGCCTTTACACATCTAGGTGCTCCAGTGTTGGGTGAATATATATTTTGCGTTGTTATGTCCTCCTGCTGAACCGACTCCTTGATCATTATGTAGTGACCTTCTTTGGCTCTTCTTACAGATTTTGTCTTGAAATCTATTTTATCTAACATAAATGTAACTACTCCTGCTCTTTTTTGGTTTCCGCTAGCATGGAATATTTTTTCCATCCTTTATTTTCAGTCTGCGTGTGTCTGTATAGGTGAAGTGTGTTTCCTACAGGCAACAATCAATGGGAATTAGTATTCTATATACTAATATAGTATTTCAATTTCATTAATGTCATCCAAATATTCCATATTCTCACAGAAGTTTTATCTACTTATTTTTAAAATATCCAGCAATAATGATGAATTTGTCATTATCACATTCTCCTTTCAGTTCTGTCCATTTTTCCTTCATATATTTTAAAGTACTCTCATTTTATAGACAAATTAAAGACTGTTAATGCGTCCTAATGAACTGAAACTTTCATTATTATGAGCTGTTTTTATCTCTAGTAATACTCCCTTAATTTCTGCTTTGTTATTAATATAGCTACTCAAGATTTCTTGTTACTAGTGTTTCCATGGCATATCTTCTTCTGTTGTTTAAGTCTAACCTTCTACTATTTAAAATATGCCTCATATAAACTGTATATAGCTAGCTCTTTTTTCTTTTTTTTAAAGAGAAAGTCTCACTCTGTTGCCCAGGCTAGAGTGCAGTCGCAGGATCTCAGCTTACTATAACCTCCGCCTCCAGGTTTCAAGCCATTCTCCTGCCTCAGCCTCTCAAGTAACTGTGATTACAGACATGTACACAACCAGGCCCACCTAATATTTTTGTATTTTTTTTTTTTAGTAGAGATGGGGTTTCACCATGTTGGTCAGGCTGGTCTTCAACTCCTGACCTCAAATGATCCACCTGCCTTGGCCTCCCAAGTGCTGGGATTACAGGCGTGAGTCACTGCACCAGCATAAGTCTTTTTTGCTTTTTTCAGTCTAGTATGACAATCTCTGCCTTTTGATGGGAATATTTAGGCTACTAATATTTAACACAGTTATTAACATGGTGAGGTTTGGCCAGGCGTGGTGGCTCACACCGGTATCCCAGCACTTTGGGAGGCCAAGGCAGGCAGATCACAAGGTAAGGAGATCAAGACCATCCTGGCCAGCATGGTGAAACCCCATCTCTATTAAAATACAAAAATTAGCTGGGCATGGTGGCACATGTCTGTAATCCCAGCTACTCAGGAGGCTGAGGCAGGAAAATAGCTTGAACCAGTGAGTCGGAGGTTGCAATGAGCCAAGATCATGCCACTGCACTCCAGCCTGGCAACAGAGCAAGACTCCATCTCAAAAAAAAAAATATATATATATATATATATAAATATATTTAACTTCTACTTATGTTATAAACACATAATAGCTTTTTCTAGAGTTAACAGATTTAATAAGTTATGAAAAATTATTTTCCAACATATTTACCACTATTACTCTTCAATAATTCTTATAAACCCAGGTTTATATCTGCTCATTTTCCTTTAACATGAAAAACTTACTTTAACATTTCTAGTCAAATTCTCTCAGTTTGGAGACTATTTACCCATTTATTTCTTTATTTCCCTTTTATCTTTGAGAGTATTTTCGTAAAATATAGAATTCTGGGATAGCAATTTTTTTTCTTGGAATGCTTTAAAAATACTGTTCCACTGTCTAATGACATCTATGGTTTCCAATGAGAAGTCAGCACACGTTCATATAACTGTTTCCCAGCATGGAATATCCAGGATTTCTCTAACTGCTTTTAGGATTTTATTCTTCAGCTTTGATTTTCAGCAGTTTGACTATAATGAGCCTAAATGTAGGCCTTTTTGGCTTACCTTGGTCAGGGTTCAATGTGATTCTTGGGAATGTGACCTGACATCTGTCATCAATTTGGAAACATTTTCAACAATTATCCCTTCAAATATTCCTTCAATCTCATTCTCTCATCTTCTTCTGAGAGTCAAATCATGTGACTGTTAGATAATTTTATATGATATTATTCCACAAGTCTTGGACACTGTGTTCCGTTTTCTTCATTCTTTTTCCTTTGTGTGACAGTTTTAGTCATTTCTATTAAACAGACCTATTATTCACTGACTCCTTCTTCTATTATATTCTTACTGTGACATCCATCCAGTAAGTGTTTTTGAACTTTTATTGTGAAATAATTATGAACTCACAGGAAACAGAAAAAGCAGTACAGAGAAGTCCCATATGCCCTTCCTCCAGTTTCCCATAATGGTAATATCTTACGTAACTATAGAACAATATCAAAGCCAAAAGTCTGCCATTGGTACAATGTGTATATATAATTCTACATCACTTTACTACATGTGCAGCTTCACACAACCACCACTGCAGTCAAAAAACAGAACCATTCAATCATGACAAAGATCTCCCTCATGCAATCATTGTGCATTCAAACTCTCTCTCTTCCCCCAATATCCCTAACCCCTAGCAACTGCTGTGATATGGTTTGTCTCCATGTCCCCACCCAAATCTCACCCTGAATCATAACAATCTCCATATGTCAAGGTCAGGACCAGGTGGAGATAGCTGAGTCATGGGGTGGTTTCCCTCACGCTGTTCTCATAATAGTGAGCTCTTATAAGATCTGATGGTTTTATAAGGGGTTTCCCCCTTCACCTGGCACTCCTTCTCTGCTCCCTCCATGTGAAGAAGTACCTTCTGCCATGATTATAAGTCTCCTGAGGCCTCCCAACCATGTGGAACTGTGAGTCAATTAAACCTCTTTTCCTTCTAAATTACCCAGTCTCCAGTATTTCTTCCTCCAGCATGAGAATGGACTGATAACTGTTTTCTCACACTGTAATTTCAAGAATGGTATATTAACATGACATTTCACTCATTGTAACGCCTTGAGAGCCATCCAAGTTGTTGGGTATCAATAGTTCATTTCTCTTTACTAAGTAGTATTCCATTCTAAGGATGTAGCACAGTTGTTTAACCATTCACAAACTGAGTGACACTCTGGTGTTTCCAGTTTCAGCCTATTACAATTAAAGCTAGTATGAATATAGATATAAATAAATATATATAGAAATATCAATATTTGCATGAACCTAAGATTTCATACCTTTGAAAAAAGCTCAAAGTGAGTATGTAATATGCATATTCATATGGATATTTATTATGGAGTTATAATATGGTAAATAAATGTTTAGTTTACAAAATGGCCAAAATGTTTCCAGAGTAGTTGTACAATTTTACATTCCCATCAGCAATGTACACAGCTAGTTTCTCAGCATCCTTGACAGCATTTGGTCCTGTCACTATTATATTGTTTTAATAGGTGTATAGTTGCAGAATTAGTTCACTTTTCCCTAACGGATAATAATGACAAGTATTTTCTCATGTATACATTTGCTATTCACATAGCCCCTTTGGTAAAATGTTTCTCATGTCTTTTGCCCATTTTCTAACTAAATGTTTTTTGCTGTTGAGTTTTGAGAATATTCCAGATATGGGTCATTCGTCAGACATGTAGCTTGTAAATATTTTCTCTATGTGTCTAGCTTGTCTTTTCATCATCTTAACAGGGTCTTTGGTGGGGCAAATGTTTTTAATTTTGATGAAGTCCAATTTATTAACTTTTTTCTTTTATAGATGATGCTTTTGGTGTTAAGTCTAAAATCTCTTTATCTAAGCCAGGATCTCCAAGAGTTTCTCCTCTGAACCTTCTGGATGATATATACTAAAGACTCTGGATAACCTTATTTTCCTCTACAGAATACTGGGTTGTGTGCCGGCAAGTAGCATCTGGCCAATCACCTCAATCCTGTGAAGGCTTCTTTTTGCTTTCGTTATTACCAGTCTTTTCTTGTTTTTTCTTTAGCCCTAGGGTATAGCCTTAGTCCTAAGACATGATTCTTAGTCCTAATGTGTGGGATGGCCCTTCTCAAATTTCAATGGAAAGAAGTCCAAGCTGTTTCCCAGGCCCCTCTTAATTTGGTAGACTTCACCTCCAAACTATCTCCCTAGCACTGAGCCACTGCTGGAACTTTGCTTACTCTTTGAACTCCCAGCTGCTGCTTTCTGCTGGTTCCATAGGGTGTCGTTCAGCACATGCCCAGCTTCAAAGTTAGCCAATGACTGTAGAGGAACTTGTACACATATTTTGTGACTCTGCTCGTATTGTGATTTTTCCCTACTCATTTTCCACCACCCTCTCCCAGCAGGGTCAAATCCAACCTCAGTTCCTTGGCCCAGGAAGAAGTCACTTTCTGCCTAAACTCTATTCCCTTTGTGTGAACTCAGCGTCAGCAGAAGGATAAACCAGTTAAACGTACAGCTTAGCCAGGTCACGTCCCTTCTTTCAAGTGGTGTGTTGGCTCCGTTTCTACCCACTTTTGTTTTATATTCTGTCCAGATGTATTATTATTATTATTATTATTATTATTATTATTATTACTGGCAAGAGGGTAAGCCCAATACAGCTCCTCAACCATCACCAGAACCAGGAGCCCAGGTGTGGTTTTTATGTTGATTTTCTAGTTTAGAAGAAGTATAAATTCATACCCCAAAACATGAGTAAAATTGAAAAAAAAAACAAAACTGCAGTTGAAAATTTATATGGAAGACTTTTTTTCCTCTCTCTAGAGCTGAAGATAAAAATCACCAAACTTCTTTGTTATCTGTGTAGGTAAGTGGGTTGCCTTTTCTTTTTCGAATTCCCCATTTTATTAAAAGGATAGCTCTTCAAGGCTCTTGGCTCCAACTAACTGCTTCAGGCAAAGCTCAGACCTCATCTTCTGTCTTAAATTCTATCAAACCTCAAAACTACGATACGACAGCAATAACCACCAACTCTTGTCCCAGACAGCGTTTCAGTGTCACCATTTCAGGATTTTAGTTGTCCCCATTTCTGACTTTTGAGAATTTCCCTCACTCTTGTTCATGTACACATGTATTCCAAAGTCTTTTTGTTAAATTTTACCCTGCATTTCATAGATTTGTTTGTTTTGAGTTTTTTTGTTTTTGAGATGGAGTCTTACTCTGTCACCAGGCTGGAGTGCAGTGGAGCAATCTCAGCTCACTGCAACCTCTGCCTCCCGGGTTCAAGCAATTCTCCTGTCTCAGCCTACCAAGTAGTTGGGACTGCAGGCACATGCCACCACGTCCAGCTAATTTTTGCATTTTTAGTAGAGACAGGGTTTCAGGGTTTCACCATATTGGTGAGGCTGGTCTCAAACTCTTGACCTCAGGTGATCTGTTCACCTCAGCCTCCCAAAGTACTGGGGTTATAGGCGTGAGCCATGGCACCCACCCTCTAGGTTTGTTTTTATGCTGTTTTATTGATGGGGGGAGGATCACACATAATTTGCAAAGTTATCTCAACAGCCAAACTGCCATAATTAGAAGATCACATGCAATTTTTATAATTAGAATATTTACAAAATCATAATAAATGCTACATGGAAAAACTATAGTGAAAAATAAGTCTACATATATATACAATTCATATATGTCAAGAAGTATAAAAAGTGCTCTATGTTCTTTAAAAAAGGTTATAAATTGAAAATGAGGACTATGGAAAACAGGGACAATGACGGAACTGGCTGTGTAGTTGCTCTAGCAGCGAAAGCAAAGCAATTCCTCTCAAGCAAGGAGACGGAGAGGAGGAAGCAGCACGACTGCGCATCTTAACACGGAGCAGGAGCCCTGAGTGGAGCACGCACCGCAGCCTTCGAAGCAGATCCATCATACACTATGTTTAGGGTTTCCAAAAGCACACACTTTTCAGAAAGAACTAAGCTAAGGAATGTTTCAAATCACCATATATCCACTTTTAACATAAATTCAATTCCATGACCAATTCAGTAGAATGGAAAGAACTTCGTGCCAATACTTTTAAGTCAGTAATTCTTAGGATATTTTACTCTTTTTAAAAAAAGAACTATGTCATGAAATGTGATGATCCCACAGAAACCATGAGGACACAGAATGTAAAATACATTTTTCAAATTAAATTAGAGGCCAGCATTATTCCAACTGAAGTAACTTAGGAATAGAAATTCAAGTATCGTATGTTCCCAATTATAAGTGGGAGCTAAGCTATGGGTATGCAAAGGCATACGGAGTGGTATAATGGACACTGGAGGCTCCCAGGTCAGGGAGAAGAGAGGGATTTAAAACAACTACATATTGGGTACAATGTACACTACTTGGGTGACCAGTGCACTAAAATCTCAGACCTCACAGTTATACAACTCATCCGTGTAATCAAAAACCACTTGTACTCCAAAAGCTGTTGAAATAAAAAATACAGATTAAAAGTATATTAATGAATTGATTAGAGGTCAGGTGTGGTGGCTCTTGCCTGTAATCCCAGCACTTTGGAAGGCTGAGGCAGGTGGATTGCTTGTCACCAGTAGTTAGAGACCAGCCTGGAAGATAATACGAGGCACCATCACTACTGACAGTAAGAATGAAAAGATGAGCAGGCATGGTGGTGTGTACCCGTAGTCCCAGCTTCTGGGGAGGCTGAGGTGGGAGATCACTCCAGCCCAGAAGTGTGAAGTTGCAGTGAGCCATGATCATGCTACTGCACTCCAACTTGGGCAACAGAGTGAGACCCTGCCTCAAAAAACAAAAGTTAAATTAATTTCAAAAACAGTAATGGTGATAATGTTGCCCAGCACGATGAACTTAGTGAATTAAAAATCTGTTGAGGCCAGGTGTGATGGCTCATGCCTGTAATCCCAACACTTTGGGAGGCCGAGGTGGATGGATCACTTGATCCCAGGAGTTTAAGATCAGCCTGGCACCTGGTACCCAGTAAGCATTCAATAAACCTTGGCTAAAATGATTTTTTTAAAAAAAAGACCAGCCTGGGCTACACAGGGAGACTACGTCTCTACAAAAAATTTTAAAAAACTGCTGTGTATGGTGGCACACACCTCTAGTACCAGCTGCTCAGGAGGCTGAGGTGGGAAGAGGGCTGAAGCCCAAGGTGTGAGCTGTGATCGTGCCCCTGCAGTCCGGCCTGAATAATACAGTGAGGCTTCATCTCAGAAATAAAAACAGACATCATCTGTTGAAAATGAAGACAAAATGCAATGGCAGTTAATGACCATGAGTACAATGATTAACATTTCCTGAACTAACTAAAATTGTATGTGTTATTTTAGAAAAATGTTAAAAAGGCAGTTATAATCTACCTAATTTTTAATATTTTGTTCTTACTGCAAACATCACGAGAGCTAAAGTGGCACTGCAAAGGAAAAGCTGCACCTTTACAACGGAGCTCTCTGGCAGCACCGCTTTAATCAAATGATCAAAGTAAGTGCAACTAATGAAACTGACGCTGCATGCTTCCTAATGAGTTCAGACACGAAGTACCCAATATCACCTATGATATGCTCTTACCAAAAAGAAAGGTTTAACCTGAATCTAATGAAGTCCCCAGACCTAACTTATGGTTCACAGGGAACGTGTGGACTAGAGGAATAAGTTAGCAATACTAAGAAAAAGCAAGCAGACAAATCTGGAATGTGGAACATTCTACAGGACAAACAGCCTGGACTCTCCACGAAATCAATGTAATGTGGCAAGAAGAAAATAGAGGAACGATTCCAAAAAAAAAAATAGGAAAGAGATTCCAACAGTGAATTATAGAGAGCACTACGTCGTTTCTTCTAAGGATGCAAAGGTCGTTTATTTTTAGTAATTCTATTAATATAATCCACTTATTAATAGAGATAGTAAGAAAAACAATATACTCATACTTTCAGATACCATACCAAACTGAATAACCATTAAAGTTAAAAACATAGAGGAAACTGGTAAATACCTATTTAACATGATTGTATGCCAACACCAAATATTAAGGAGAATACAGATCACTGAACATTCTTTCATTAGTCAAAGCATTTTAATTCATACAACCTTTTTGGAAAACAGCTTAGATTACCTCCTGAAGTTGAAAACACACATATCCTATAACCTACCAATTCTATTCCTTCACATAGCCAACGGAGAGCTTACACAAGTGCATCAAAATATGTGTGCAAGGTTTGTAACAGCCAAATACAGAAAGCAATCCAAATGCCCATCACCAGCGATGTAGTATACGTGTGCAATAAAAATGAATGACAGGGATGTGTAACAGGGATGAATTCCACACACATAATACGAAATAAAAGAAGCCACATACCAAAGTATATCTTATGACTCAATTCAAATGAAATTCAAAAGCAGGCAAAATAATCATCAAATTGGAAGTTACGGTAACTTCCTTTGGCGCAAAGCAGGAGAACAGTGATCGGGAGAGGACGCGCAGGTCCTGGGTACGCTGGCCATGTTCCACTCAGTGTTCTGTTTCTTGACCCAGTGGCTGTTTCTTGGGTTTTCACACTCGGCAATAATTCATTAAGCAATACATGTATGTTTTGTACATATTTCTGTATATTTTTAACACTTCAATAAAAAAGAATTACAATTTTCAAACCAGAAAGTACAAAGTCATCCTTAAATATCTAGAAAAAAATATTGGAAACATATATAACTATATATAACTATACATCATATTGGTGACAAGTACAAAGTGAAGATTTAAATTGACGTTAAAACTCAGCATTTTGACTGTACGTATCATCCAGTGGGTTATATCCCAAGGGAAAAAAGTACTTAAAATGTGTTTTGTAGTTTTGTCATTAGTAGCAATACGTGTACTACTATTTTTTACCTATTCTAAACTCTAAGCTAAAAAAAGGTCATTATGTTAATGTATTAACAGCCAAAAGTTTTCTTTTTTTTTTTTTTTGAGATGGAGTCTCGCTCTGTGCCCCGGCTGGAGTACAGTGGTGCTATCCCAGCAACCTCTACCTCCTGGGTTCAAGCAATTCTCACGCCCCAGCCTCCCAAGCAGCCAGGATTACAGGCATGCAACAGCATGCTCAGCTAATTTCTGTGTTTTTAGTAGAGATGGGGTTTTGCCACATTGGCCAGGCTGGTCTCGAACTGCTGAACTCAAGTGATCCACCCACCTCGGCTCCCAAAGTGTGGGGATTACAGGCAAGAACCACCGTGCCCAGCCAGGATTTTTAGCTCATGAGAAGAAAAATTAAAATTGTAAATCAAGAGGTAAAAACGAATTTTAAATCTAAATTGCGCCAGGCACGGTGGCTCACGCCTATAATCCCAGAACTTTGGGAGGCCAAGGTGGGTGAATCACCTGAGGTCAGGAGTTTGAGACCAGCCCGACCAACATGGTGAAACCCTGTCTCTACTAAAAACACAAAATTAGTCGGGCATGATGGAGCATGCCTATAATCCCAGCTACTTGGGAGGCTGAAGCAGGAGAATATCACTTGAACCTGGGAGGCGGAGGTTGTGGCGAGCCGAGATCGCGCCATCGCACTCCAGCCCAGGCAACAAGAGTGAAACTGTGTCTCAATTTAAAAAAAATCTGAAATGGAAGGGTATAAGTAAACTTAGAATTTTTCTCTTTTTAAGAAACAATAGTACCTAGATCTGACCTCTGAAAAGCCCTACAAGGAAAAAAAAAAATCCTAGAGAACCCAGACTGTGATCTCCAACTACACCGTCTAACAAAAAGTAAACAAGATTCCTTGTAGAAATGGTTTCAAAACTAGGAGCTGACAGCTCCCAAAACGAGCCTGTGAAAGCTCACCCCCGAGAAGCCAGCAAGCTATCAGAGACAGGAACAGGCTCACGCAAAGGGAGAAGGGGGCAGACTTGAAAGGGCTCCCACTGGATGGAGATGAAACCATTTAGGCATCAAAAAGACTAACGACTGCAAAGGACTAGACCATATACATATGCATGTGTCACCTATGAGTTCTCAGAATATAAAATCAATCTCACTGGACGCTTACGGAGATTACTAAGGCACCAATTCTTTATCCTCAAAACTGACCCATGAAGATAAACAATCAAGCATTATCCTACCTTGCAAAACAAACTCTATTTTAGGATAATCAAATGGTTGATGAGGGAAAGCTCTTCTATAAGAAAACTTCCAACCATAAATAGAAAGGAAATTACAGAATAAGACAATTATCATTTTGCAGCTCTAAAGGATTACTACATGTAGACAATAACTGATTGATGTTAAAACTGTTAAATAAAAAAGTGATGAGTTCCTGGCTCACAGATGAGGGTATGAAGAAAAAAGAGTGATGGGAGTATATAATAAGGCTGACAACATCTGACTCTAGTGATCAACTTTAACCCCGCTAATAGCGGCATATACTGTTTAGTTGTCTCACTTTCTATGAAGCAATAGGAGAAATACAGCACCAACCATGACAAATTCCTATTTCCCCAAGCCATCCTCCCCAAAAAAAGTACTGAATCAGGGGTCCACATCCAAGCAGCAATGTGCAAGAAAAGAAAGACGGGTGATAAAGGACTCTCTTAAATAACACCAAAAGAGAGCAAGAAAGCTTCTGATACTCCAATTTGGGCCAAGACAAGGGACAATTTTTCTGTAACAAATAAATGACACTAAAAAATTAGACCAGGAATTAAGATACTTGAGGGTCACATTATCCAAGCACAATCCTGGCTCAAAGAAAAATTACAAAATGGCATGTATGACACCACCAAGAAAATCTGAACACTAACTGGCTATCAGATGACACTCAGGGACTACTGTTGGAAGTATTAGGTGTGATAATAAAATTGTGGTTATCTATTTTCCTAATCCTTTTGTGTTAGAAAAATATATTTTCTAGTAAAATTATATTATTTTATTTAAAATACTCCAGCAAGAGAGAAGAGGGGAGAGAAAAAGGGAAAGGGAGAATGAAAGCAGGAAACACAGATGAAACAGAATTAGCCCGTGCTGATGACTGCTGGAAGCGAACGAGGCTACCTCATTATTCTAGTCTCTCTACTTCTGTAGATGTTGAAATTTTCCATAATAAAAAAAAAACATTTTGAGACAGGGTCTTGCTCAGGCTGGAGTGCAGGAGCATGCTAATAGCCCACTGTAGCCTCAGCCTCCCAGGTTCACGTCGGGCCTCCTGAGTAGCTGGGACCACAGATGTGCACCATGCCTGACTGCTTTTCCATTTTTTGTAGAGAAGGGGTCTCCTTATGTCGCCCAGGCTGGTCTCAAACTCCCTAGGCTCAAGTGATTTTTCCACCTCAGCCTGCCAAAGTGCTGGGATTACAGCTGTGAGCCACCATGTCCAGCCAATAATAAGGAAATTTAATGAATGAGTTAACCTAAAATGTCTGTTAATATTCCTTTTGGCTGGGTATGGTGGCTCACGCCTATAATCCCAGCACTTTGGGAGGCTAAGGCAAGTGGATTACTTGAGGTCAAGAGTTCGAGACCAGCCTGGCCAACATGGTGAAACCGTGTCTCTACTAAAATTACAAAAAAAATCAAAAGGGTGTGGGTGCATACCTGTAATCCCAGCTACTCAGGAGGCTGAGGCACAAGAATCACTTGAACCTGGGAGACGGAGGTTGCAGTGAGCCAAAATCATGCCACTGCACTCCAGCGTGGGCAACAGAGTAAGACTCAGTCACAATAAAAGAAAAAAAAATTCTTTCAGTTCTAGAATTTGATGGTTCTATATTAAATTTCCTAAAATATATTCACTGCATGCTTCAGACTAAATATACTGGCTTATAATCAAAAATATTTCTTAAATTATTACACACAGAAACCACAATGACTACAGAGTAGTAAATGTGTTATCTAGGAAAATAATCTTCAGATGGTTCTATTTTTCTGTGAAAAAGATACAGATGTCAATAAATGCTTCTAAATGCATAAAGGAGATCATGAGCAGTTATTTTCTGTAGCTGCTGATGAGACAGTAAGATGAAAGAGATTTAAGTTATATTACAAATTTTTGCTCCATTTTTTCTGTCTCTTTGTGACAAATGACACTACCATACTCTCCTAACATTCTTTTAATCATTCATTAAACTCTTCAGCATTGACTGAGTGCCTGAAATGCACATTACTTTGCTGGCTCGGCACTGTGAGGTATAAAGGTGAGTAATAAAATGAGGTTCCATGCCTTTAAAACACTTCTAGGGGCCAGGGGCAGTGACTCATGCCTGTAGTCCCAGCACTTTGGGAGCCCAAGGCAAGCGGATCACTTGAGGCCAGCAGTTCAAGATCAGCCTGGCCAACATGGCAAAACTCTGTCTCTACTAAAAATACAAAAATTAGCGGGGCATAAACCTGCGGTCCCAGCTACTCATGAGGCTGAGGCTGAGACTTTCTTGAACCCGGGGGGAAGAGGGTGCAGTGAGCCAACATTACACCACTGCACTATAGCCTAAGCCACAGAGCAAGACTCTGTCTCAAAAAATAAATAAGTAAAATGTAAAATAAAATGCTTACAGGATCTTCAGCCACAATTTTTCTTGTTCACTGATAGTAAACCTAATAGAGAATTCAGGATTTATCTCACACTTGAAATTTTGTTACTGATTACTGGAAAATTATCTACAATCATCCAATTGTGAGTTTTACAGAAACCTGGTCTCATGAGTTATGAACTAAAGATTTACCAGTAGACTCCAAAAGGTTCCAAAATCCCCTGAAATCATGTGCTCAGTGTCGACTGCATCTTTCTGAAGAGGCTATAATGGTTTTCATTGATCTTTTTCATCACAAATGATAAAAAATCACCAATGGAATGGAGTCAAACATCTCGTAGCAGAAACTTCTTTTTTTTTTTTTTTTTTCCTGAGACAGAGTCTCGCTCTGTTGCGAGGCTAGAGTGCAGTGGTGTGATCTCTGCTCATTGGAACCTCCACCTCCTGGGTTCGAGAGATTCTCCTGCCTCAGCCTCCCAAGTAGCTGGGACTACAGTTGTGTGCCACCACGCTCCGCTAATTTTTCTATTTTTAGCAGAGATGGGGTTTCACTATGTTAGCCAGGATGGTCTCGATCTCCTGACCTCGTGATCTGCCCACCTTGGCCTCCCAAAGTGCTGGGATTACAGGAGTGCAGCACTGCACCCAGCCAGAAACCTCTAAAAAAAAAACAGGAAAAAGATGAAACATGGTACCATGTACCTGCTCAACCTCCACAGATCCTGCTTCTGGAAGTTGAAAGATACATTCTTAAAACTTTGCAAAGCACGGTGGCTCACACCTGTAATCCCAGCACTTTGGGAGGCTGAGGCAGGCAGATCATGAGGTCAGAAGTTCAAGGTCAGCCTGACCAACATGGTGAGAACCTGTCTCTACTAAAAACACAAAAATTAGCTGGGCATGGTGGTGCACGCCTGTAGTCCCAGCAGAAGAACTGCTTGAACCTGGAGGTGGAGGTTACAGTGAGCCGAGATTGCACCACTGCACTCTAGCCTGGTGACAGAGCAAGACTCCATGTCAAAATAAAAAAACAACAAACAGACAAAAAAAAAAAAAACATTTGCCCAACTTTTTTCTAGTGCTTGAATGACCTCTTGTGGCTACTTAAGTTATCACAGCCAATTGCTCATAGGAATTAAGTTGGTACAAAAGTAATTACAGTTTTTGCCATTAAAAGTAATGACCAAAGAACTAAAAAGTGTTAAAATAAAATTAAGATGGCATCACAAAGGAGCAACTGGCTCAATTTCAAGTTATTGCATAACTTCTCTATTATCCAACCAAATTTAGTTCACAATACAGTGTGTGTAATTCAAAACAGTTCACCAGATAGGCACACATCATTTTTTTAATGAAGTGTGATTTTCCCTAAGTTATTGCATTTCAAATTAATAAAGCATCAGCAAACACCCATGAAGAGAACAGTACCGGAATAAAAATACAAGAACCTCGGGAATTAACAGCCACCCCCTCCTCTCAGTGGAGGCAGCACCAGGAATACAATGTCGGCAAAATGTACAACTGGAGTAGGAGAAATACTGTGAGAATGCAGACCAGCCACAGACTCAGCCTGAGTGCACGAGGGTAACAGAGGTGGTTCAGGAACTGCTGGGCCAAACTCTCTAATAAGTGGGACTGCAGCAGCAGTGGCAGCAGGTTCCAGTGAATGTGGCTGCACATCACCCAGGGTGCTTGGCGGGTCCCAGATTACTGCACATGCCCTCTGCCCAGTCCCTTGAGAATTCCTGCAGCAGCAAACTACAGCATCTTCCAAACACTGCTAGTGGGAGTCCCAAGCATACTAGTACAGTTTTATTCATTCATTTCAAAATACTTGTCAGTATCTATACAGACACAAGGCATGGTCTACGCACTGGAGTGGAGCATGGAACAAGGCGGTTCAAGATCCCCGTTCCAACGGAGCATGTAGTCTAGTGAGGGAAGAGAAGTAAGTACATAAAATGCCAGGTGGTGATAAATGCTGTGAAAAAGATAAAGTAGAATAATGGGGTTTGGAAATTCCAGGTTGGCCCTAGCATTCTTTTCTGTAAGTTGGTCATCTCAATTCAGACGAGCTGCTCTTCAAGCACTCAATAGCCACAGTGGCTAGAGGCTACCATGCTGGAAAGTGCAACAATTCTGAAACTATCATCCATGCCTTTTTAGTTCATAATCTTTATCCTCTTTCTAAATCCTAAGAAAATTCATCCAACTGATCTTTGAATCCACTAACTCAGCTTCCTAAAGCATCCATCCTACTTATTACTGCAACTACTGAATAATTTCATTCAACAGTCACATTTTGCATATTCAGAGGCTCTTTCTTCACAGCTCCTGGGCAACGAACGCCTGCTGTGGCAACGCAGGAACATCCTCTAAAATCCTGGGACTCTGTCTCAGACTTTAAGTTCTCCCCCATCTTCTACAGCAACACCATCTCACTGGAGACCCTTTGCTCTGAGCCATCAGAAGGAACCCCCACTTCTGAGAACCTAAGCCTTCTCATCTTCCTGGTAAACACTGCCCTATGTGCTCTATCTTTTAGATAAAAATCTATCTGACACATCTCTGAGAACCAACCTGGGTACCATCAGTAATCAGACAGGGTCACAATTCACTTATTTTAGGCCTTCTAAAAAAGGAAAAATTTACACTTAGTGGCATTTTACTAGTAGCTCAGAGATCCAACAGTTTGCAGGAGATAGAGACAGAATTGTAAGCAAGGGAAATACAGTGAGATTAAATTAATCTCCACCCAGACACTACAAGGCCAGCTGGGATACCACCCCAGCAACTGGCTGCAGGAGTGGATGGCACAGGCAGAAAACTTTCCAGTTCCTCTTAAAGTTCCAAATACCAGCTGGCTACTACAGTGAACACCAGACACAGAAAGTTTTCCAGCTTCTCTTCAAGCCCCCAACACTACACAGCCAGCTCCAGCTCTGCAGTTCCCTCTCTGTACCCCTTTTTTTCTTCCTTCAGGAGCTCTTGCATTCTTTTCACCTACACTGACTCCTGAGGCTCTCCCAGTTCAAGGGATAAAACTCCATTACCAATTAAGTGTAATGTACATTAACACAATAGGTAGAAAGTAGTCTTTAGTATGAAAACACTAAATTCAACGTGAAAAGCCAGAAGAATTTGAATTTGAATTATAAGCTATGCTTTAACTAGAAAATACATTAGCTGTAATAAAATGTTGGACAGACTCCAAGAAAACTAGAAATGATAAAGCCTTATTCAAAAACAAATGAAATAATGGTGAGCGGCGTTCACAACCCTGCCAGCTCTGCTGTGCCACTTGAATGATGGACCATGTTGCCAATGAGCTGCTGTGTTTAAGCCTAAAGGTCTGTTGAGGTGATAGTTTCAGAACGACTGCCGCAATCCCACAAAGAAAAATCGAGTGAAGGTCAATGAAAGTTGCATGTTCTAAATTACAGAATCAAGAACAGTATTTCTTGTCATTCGTCCCATTTCAGTAGTAAAAGACATTACCTCAAGAACAGGTGTATTTTCCTGGAGCTCAGTTGTATGTGAAGCCAGTAAACCGATCACCCGAGCAACCTTGGACCGTCTGTAAATGAGAGAAAACGGACTCTGAAGGGAAGAGTCAGGGACTGAGGAAAGTAACCCCAGCTACATTATGCAGTGATGAGCAGTACATGTAAGACTGTGAAATAAACACGGAATGTGACAGGTCAGGCCACACTCCCCCACGTATACAGCCCAGAGAAACTCTCCCTCAGACACACAGGGAGACGTGAGCTGCAATGTCCGCTGCAATACTGCAATAGCGACAAAATTTAAACAAGTTATGGGTCAACAGTAAAAGGAAAAATAAAATTTTTAACAAGGCTTAACCAGAGAAAAGAGCAAAACAGTAATTACTCCTTTTATTGCTGAGTACAGAGGCATTTGGCTAAAGATCTCTTTTCTACTTGTTAGTAGATCAATGAGTTTCTATGTAAGTCGTAAATAATATCTGAACAGTGACATATCCATATATATATGCAGTTTAACAGAAACTTTTACCATCAAGTTATTAAAATATTGTACTATTTGCATAAACATTAGTTTTTTAACGAGGTGTTCCTTTAGTATCCAGCAGAAAACTGAGGTTGATAAATTACTATTAATGAATCACATTCAGTGTGATTTAAAAAGTTATTTCATGCAGAAAAATTAATTTTAATGAGTCTTTTTCTAATTGAAACAAATGGTGAGTTGTTGAGAAATGCACTCTTATTTAGTGATGTCTGCATGTTGTCAGGGATAATCGGCATGTAACTCAGTTTATATTTTTTACCTTCTTAAAATAAACCTATGTGGGCACCCATGAAAGAAACCAAATCAGACTCAGAGAAGTACTACAGGGAAAATGTCTGTGTTACCATGACTCCAACATACAGAAATAATTCTTATAAATTTCAGCACTTCTTAAATTGCCCATTAAAATCTCTTAACATATACAAATTAAAGAAGTCCTAGGCAATTGCAGAAGTAGCATCCCACCTCTGAATAAAAAGATTATACTTTAAAAGTAATCATTCTGAAAAATGTCTGCAGGATGATTGGAAAAGCCGTCCTCCCACCTCGACCCCCCAAATAGCTGGGACTATAGGCGTGCGCCACCATGCCCAGTTAATTTTTTTACTTTTTGTCAAAATGGGGGTCTCACTATGATGCCCAGGCTACCCTTGAACTCCTGACAAACAATCCTCCCATCTCAGCCTCCCAAAGTGCTGGATTACAGGCCTGAGCCACCGCACCTGCCTGTCTATCTCTTTTCAAAGACAGGCTCAAAATACTTATGAAACACTGAACCATTTTCAATCTATAAAAGTAAATATTAGTTACCAGATTAATTCAACTAAAATAAAAATGTATCCACATGCCAATTATTTTCCCTAATATGACCAGAAACAATCCCTATTAGAACAAGAGAAAATACACTACGTAAAAACCCTATACTTTTAAAAAAGAAACTTTAAATAGATTATGAATAGTCATTTTTTATCAAAATCCTAAATACAAGTACCACAAACCCTATATACAACAGCCTCACAGTATACCCTCACAATACAGGCTCTTTCTCAAAATTCAAGTTTTCTCAGGTCACCACTCCAGGTGCCCCAGTGACTGTGCACCTCAGAATCAACCCATCTCCATCTAAGATAGCACCGTCTAACAAACCTTCGTGCACTGACAGAAATGTCCCACATCTGCACTGCTCGATGCAGTGTCCACTACACATGTGACTATCATGCACATGAAATATGACAGATGCAAGTGAGGCACAAAATATGTAATTTTTTTTTTTGAGACAGGGTCTCACTCTGTCACCCAAGCTAGAGGTCGGTGGTGAAATCTCTGCTCACTGCAAAGCCCCCCAGACTCAAGCAATCCTCTCAACTCAGCCTCCCAAGCAGCCGCGACTATAGGTGTGTGCCACCACACCCGGCTAATTGTTGCATTTTTAGTATAAAGGGGGTTTCGCCATGTTGTCCAGCTGGTCTTGAACTCCTGAGCTCAGGTAGTCTGCCCACCTCGGCCTTCCAAAGTGTTGGGATTACAGGCATGAGCCACTGCGTATGGCCATGATTTTTAATTTAAAAACTACCCCACAGTTGAGGGTGAAGAAGACAGTACCCTGGAGTAATTACTCATCTTTCATGTTCCTGGTCCTGGTTACCTTAAAAGTAGGACCAGTAACACTACGTCCCTCAAATTGTAGGAATCAAAGGAGATAATCCATGTGCAAAAGTACCATTGTGCCTGACAACATGTGCCAAATGAGTAAGCTACTATTAATTTTTAATTTAAATAACCCCCATGAAGTTAATGGCTACCACATTAGAGCAGAACTAAAATTTTGTAGTTACTTATTCATTCGTTTACTTGTTTATTATCTGTCTCCCCCATCAGCCCAGAAGATCCATGAAGGCTGGGCTGTATCCCGACACCACTGTGGGCACCTAGACAGTGCTTGGAGGGCACTCAGGAATCTAAAAATGTTTGTTTAATGAATATATCAACATCAAAAGCAAAACAACTACACACGTTAGCAGGAAAGGAGTAAATGGAGGTATGACCGTGCACACAAACAGGATTTCCAGTTTCCAAAGTGACGCTCAGTAGAATTCAAGGCTAAACTCATGGAAGAAGGTTCCCTTTAAACCAAAAACCATACGACCAACAAAAGACAGAAGGTGTAAATCTTTATACACCAAATAACATTGTGTATAAAGCATGAAAAGTAAACCCGGAGTGGTGGCAAACTTCGATTTTCTTCTCTCCCAAGCACAGAGAGACAGTAACAATAAATACAGTCATCCACACATTCACACATTCAAGCATCCTAAATAAAACTAACAAGGTCAAAGTAACAGATGCATCTATCATATGCTACACCCTACAAGCACTGACCACCCTCACTCAGTGGGAGGCTGTACAGAATGGTGCCTAAGACTCTGAGATTCAAAGTCTTGGACCCTACCACTGGGGGTGAGGGAGACAGCAGACTGGGATAACCACTCATCATTCACGTGCCTGGTAGGCACAGTAAGTAGAAGCAATAATAATATGTACCTCATATTGTTCTAAGAATCAGGAGATAATCCACATGCAGAAATTACCACTGTGTCATGACGATTTGTGCTGAATGAGTAAGCTACTATTACTAAATTATTATTAATGACTACATTCATGGCATACATTAAAAATGATTTATATTAGACCACAAAGATAAATTAATAGACTTCCCTAATGCAGAAATTATACAGGATTCATTCTGGTGTAGTAAAAGGAGAAAAGTAAAAATAACAAATATAAACCAAAAAGCCTAAACACTTGTGAAGTTAAAAGCACCTCTGCCGGGTGTGGCAGAGGTAATTACAGGCTCACGCCTATAATTCCAGCACTTTGGGAGGCCAAGACAGGCAGATCACTTGAGGTCAGAAGTTCCAGACCAGCTGGCCAACATGGTGAAATCCCATCTCTACTAAAAAATACACAAATGAGCTGGATGTGGCAGTCCACATCCAGCTACTCAGGAAGCTGAGAAAGGAGAATCACTTGAACCTGGGAGGCAGAGGTTGCAGTGAGCCGAGATTGTGCCACTGCACTCCTGCCTGGGCAACAGAGTGAGACTCTGTCTCTCTCTCTCTCTCTCTCTCTCTCTCTCTCACACACACACACACACACACACACACACATACACACACACACACAAAGGCACTTCTATATACCTTATACATCATATTAAAAAATAAAAACTTTGGCCAGGTACAGTGGCTCACACACTTTAGGAGGTGTGTGAGTAATCCCCAGCATTTTAGGAGGATGAGGTGGAAGGATCACTAAGGCCAGGAGTTCAAGACCAGCCTGGTCAACAAAGTGAGACTCTGTCTCTACAAACACACAAATATATACATTTTTTTTTTCAATTTAGCCAGACACCCTGGCATACACCCTGGCAGACACCCTGGCATACACCCGCAATCTCACTTCAGCCTGGGGGGCACAATGAAACCCTATTTTTTTTTTAGAGTGAATCTCTAAAAGAAATAATAAAATAAATAAAGAAAGGAAACAGAAGGAAAAACAAAAGGGAAAGAAAGCAAGGGTCCATAAATCACAACAATGAAAGTAACACAGATCCAAACTTATGAGACATTCTCTGTCTTTAATGATTGCAGACTAAACACCTGACACTTTTCTGATCCCTCTAGAGTCTGCTAAAACACAAGTTCTTTTATTAAATAATTGGAAACTAAAAGGAAGGCTACGAGTGGACCAGAAAGTTTGAGAAAATCTCAGATGACATGCATAGATAGAATCAAGACTGCCAGGACCAAGAAAGGAATCGCCTATCTAAAGGACCACAGGTAGACAGATGTCCTCAAGGAAGCCTCAGGGACTTTGAATAAACTAAGACAAAAAGCAGAGCGAGCCACAGGGCCATCATCAGATTAACAACCATGCAGGGAACAACTGTGGCCTTGTACAAGGAATGCTGAGCCAGCCAGGCCCTGCCTCTTTTCCATCTCCCTTCCCTGCAGCCCCGCCCTCCTGGGTAAACGTGGAAAACCGTTCCTACAGTGAGCAATCCACCTTGGGGTGGGACACAGGCATGGATGTGGGGAGAAAGACTGTGGTCCTCCAGATACTGAAGCAAGGAAGGGGTTAAATGAGGAAAGCCAGCTCCACTCCAAAGAAAAACCCACACTGGCAACTGCAGAGGCCGCCAGCCTGCCTACCTCATCTTAAGCCAGTGGAATCCCAAATTCAAGTCAACCAGCCAACAGGCCTCACTTACCCACATACCAGCCTTTCTTTACAGGACAGGCTACTGGAGAAAGAGACTTAGGCAAGCATAAAGGAGAGTTGTACTGCCAACTCCTATACCAATTTAATCATTTATTCATAACATAAACTAGGAACCAATCAATTTAATCATTTATTCATAATATAAACTAAGAACCAATCAATTTATTCATAATATAAACTAGGAACCAATCAATTTAATCATTTAATCATAATATAACCAATCAATTTATTTATAAGAACCAATCAATTTAATCATTTAATAATATAACCAATCGATTTATTCATAATATAAACTAAGAACCAATCAATTTAATCATTTAATCATAATATAAACTAAGAACCAATCAATTTATTCATAATATAAACTAAGAACCAATTTAATCATTTAATCATAATATAAACTAAGAACCAATCAATTTATTCATAATATAAACTAAGAATCAATCAATTTATTCATAATATAAACTAAGAACCAATCAATTTATTCATAATATAAACTAAGAACCAATCAATTTATTCATAATATAAACTAAGAACCAATCAATTTAATCATTTCTTCATAATATAAACTAAGAACCAGATCACCAGGCATTTGAGAAGTAAACAGCATTAAAAAGCAGGACCATGAAGAAGCGACTTACAAGTTCAAGAGATAAGACTACAATGTTTAGAATCCTAATTTTTTTTCCTTTTTTTTCTTTTTCAAAGTCCAGGTTCCAGGCTTATCTTATATAACCCTAATGTTTAACCTTAAATATTAATAACAATATTTAATTCTAAATTCTGCCCCAAAAAGAGAATTTTCATAATCCTAATATCCTCAAATTCAAAAGTATATTATACACCAAATATAGGCAGCTAGGAAAAAGGACCAATCAAAGAAAAAGAAAATGGTGGGGAGGGGAGGGAAGGGGAGGGGAGGGCAGGAAAGAAGG